>JARBWK010000926.1:0-23009 GCA_030556195.1 Anolis apletophallus
ACTAGCTTGAGTTTCTGGATCACCGACAAAGGAAGGCCGCTGTAGAGGGCGTTACAGGAGTCTAGTCTAGAGATGACCATGGCCTGGATCACCGTAGCTGGATCGTTACCAGAGAGGTAGGGCGCCAGCCGCCTTCCCTGGTGCAGATGGAAGAATGCCGCTCTGCTCACCGCGGAGACCTGGGCCTCCATTGTGAGCAGAGGGTCCAGTTGGACCCCCAGGCTTTTAACAAGGGATGACAGGCGAACTGCTTTGTCGTCCATAACAGGCAGCTGGAGCTCCCCCCCCCCCCGGGCAACCCAGCCAAAAGATGTCCCCGGTCTTGGAGAAAGGAGGCCACCCATTTAAGGGCAGTCCCCCTGACTCCCATCACGGCTAGGCGGTGGATCAATAATGCATGATCTACTGTATCAAATACTGCCATGAGGTCCAATAACACGAGCAGTGTTGACCCACTTTGGTCCAACTGGCAGCAAAGTTGGTCTGTGATGGTGACCAACATGGTCTCTGTCCCATGCCCAATACGGAAGCTGGACTGGAAGGAATCTAATCCAGCTGTATCGTCCAAGAACCGCTGCAGCTGTCCCGCTGCTGCCCTCTCAATCACCTTGCCCAGAAACAGTTGGTTCGAAACTGGGCGGTAATTGGAGGGAACCAAGCCATCTAGACCTGGTTTCTTCAGCAGTGGACTTACCATCGCCTCTTTCAAACTCTCTGGAAAAACTCCTTGCTCAAGGGGGCTGTTTATTATCTTCAACAGAGGTCCACGTAACTCCTCCCAAGAAGATCTAACTACCCAGGAAGGGCACGGGTTGAGGGAGCATGTTGTTGGTCTAGCTGCAGCCATGATCTTATCGACTGCCCCTACGTCCAGCAGCTGGAACTGGTCGAAGGTAGGCCCGCCGAGTGGCCACGGAGTCTCGAGTTCCCTCACTGTATCAATCGCAGCAGGGAGATCACGGCGGAGTTGTTGAGTTTCTGTATTGACCTGAGTACTGTTTTGGTCAATTAAGCTGGCTCTCTGTAGTTAAAAAAATTCCAAGAGTCATTTGTTTCAAAATATAAAGCTCTTTAAACAAAATATGTTCAGGCACAACAATAGACAGTATTAGCAACATGTAAAACAAACAGTCTTACAGTTTAGTTCCATAAGAACAACATAAATCTTCCTTCCGTCTTCTTTTCGACGTCTTCTGCAAAGTTGCTGGCTTCTTCAAAACAAAATTCCTCACCCAAGGTCAGTCTCTCAGCTGCCTTATTTTATACAGGAATAGCTGCAAAAACACCTACAGCTGTGATTTTAACCAGCACCTTCTAGAGGCTTCTGGCTTCAAGTAAGTTTGTAACAAACTTACTCCAAGTAGTCCCATTTAAACTTAATACATATTTTACATTATTCTTACATTTTACAATATAATTTGCCCACTTACATTTTTAATCTCAACAGGAGTGACAAGATCTTGTCTGCAAAAAAGCTCTGGAAAGCCTCAGCTGATGGGGCCAAATCATTGCTATTTGGGACGGTAGGGATCCTCGTTAGAGACCAAATGAGAGACAGGGCCTTCTCGGTGATTGCCCCCTGGCTATGGAACTCCCTTCCTGGTGGGATCAGGTCGGCCCCCTCCCTCCTGTCCTTCAGAAGGATGGTCAAAACTTGGCCGTGGGACCAAGCTTCCAGGACAGGGCAATAAAGCAGCAATAGGAAAGATGACCAGGCCAATTAGATTAGACGCAGATAACCAAGACGGTTTTAAATGGTGTATTTTAATTATTGAGATAAATGTTTTTATGCACGCGTATATGAATTCTCGTCCCGGCATTGAATGTTTGCCGTATATATGCTATGCTCCGCCCTGAGTCCCCTTCGGGGTGAGAAGGGCGGAATATAAATAAATAAATAAATAAATAGCTCAATCCCACAGAGTGGCTTGTTTTGCCAAGTTTTGGAGGCAATTTTTCATGATTTTCTTTCTCCGCACGTCTTTCGTTGTTGGGGTGTTCAATACATTCTTCCCCTGCACATCTGTCAATGTATTATTTTTCCCGCTTTGCTTTCTTTGATGTATTCACTCAAGGATCCTTTCTCCGCTCCATTGGCTTCCCTTTTAATAACCCCTGACCACTGATATTACAGAGCGGATAGTGTCGATCAATACTCTTTCGAGGATGTAAACGCGTGATTTGCTCTCATAATTCTCTGGCTATTTTCTACCTAGTTTTGCTTGAGTCCAAAGAACCATTCCTTTGTATTGTCGAAGGCTTTCGTGGACAGAATCACTGAATTGCTGTGAGTTTTCCAGACTGTATGGCTAGATTCCAGAAGCATTCTCTCCTGACGTTTCGCCCACATCTATGGCAGGCATCCTCAGAGGATGGGAGGTTGCAAACCTCACAGATATGGGTGAAACGTCAGGAGAGAAGGCTTCTGGAACATAGCCATGCAGCCCGGAAAACTGACAGCAACCCAACCATTCCTTCACTGAGGGTGTGATATCGGAGGTGACACCCCCCCCCCCCAGACTGCGTAAAACAGGGGTCAGGAACCTTTTTGACTCAGAGAGCCATAAAAGCAAAATATTTTGAAATTTATTTCAGTGAGAGCCATATAATATAAATAATGTATTTTAACACTGAATTCAACTAAGTGTGAGTATATGCGTACATACTATGAGAAAAGAATTCCCCCGGAAGAATGAGGGGACACTTCAAACCTGGCTCTGCAAAAGGCATGCTCAGGACTCTGGGAAGGAATAGAAGATGGAAGGAAGGAAGGGGGAAAGGAAGAAAGAGGAAATAAATGAGGGAGGGGGAGAGGAAGAAAGAAAAGAAGAACGAACTATGGAAAAGGAAGAAAAGAAAAACAGGAGGGAGACAAGGAGGGGGGAAAGAAAGAAGGAAATGGGAAGGAGGAAAGGAAAGGGAAAAGAAAGGAAAAGGAGTGAGGAAAAATTAAAATAATGAAGGGAAAATAAGTAAAGAACGAAGGGGAGAGAGGGGGAAGTGACAAGAAAGGAAGGAGAAGGAAAGAAAGACTGGGGCGGGGAATAGAAGAGGAAGGAAGGAAGAGGGAGGGAGAATGGATGAAAGAAGGAAGGGAAGTCGCGGTGCACTTGCGTCACTCCTCCCCACTGCATGCTGGGAAACCGAGGCCTGGGCTGTTCTGGAGAGCGAGATGCAATCACGAAAAGAGCCACATCTGGCTCCCGCGCCATAGGTTTCCTACCCCTGCCGTAAAAGATAGATAGTTCAAAACCAAGGACTTCATTGTTTTACCAAGAACACTAGGCTGGAATGATCCCATTATGCCCTTTCTCTCCCCCATGTGGGAACCTAAGGCTCTTCCCATGGCCCCACATGGCAATGACCTTGTGACCCACACTTTATGGACTTTCATGAACTTTTATGGTACTTTTGCTTAATTTCAAAGGATTTTCTGGGAACTTTTCTTTCTTTCAAACCCCATGGACTCTCCTCATGATTATGAATTCCAATGGACTCTGGTGGGTGAGGGTGGGCTGATATGAGATGACACGGCTCCTATTTCCCCTATATGAATGTATTCCCTATATGAATGTATTTTCCCCTTCCATGTATTCCTGTATAAAAATATGAAATGCCACCTTTTTGTGACCCCAGCATGCCAAGGCTAGTAATCCCTTAACAGAGTCCAAATGGGCCAACCTTGGAGTTGGCCCATTTGGGGAAAATGTCCTTTGGTTACACGCTTTCAGATTTCGGAGCATGTCCATCTGGGAGACGTGCCCCCTGGTGATTTTGTCATTCCTCACAAAGGGGACATCCTGCCTTCGGAAAGCCTTGGATCTCCCATCTGCCTCACCCTTTGTTTTCATTCCCTTTGGCCGAAACCCATGGCAAGATACCATCAATTGATCCATATCTAGGATTAAGAGCTAGCTTGAGGACTTTTGAAAGTAGTCGCCGGCGTTTGGACCAATATTTAATCACTTAATCCACTCATCATGTCATCCCGGTTCATTGTTTCCCACTTGGACCGCCTCCTTTGCTCTTATTGGACGAGGGCCTGAAGCGGCGCTGGCTTCCTGATTGGCTGAGGTGCGGCAAAGCCCTCATCATGATCCAGGATCTGGAGAACAAGCCCTATGAGGAGTGGCTTCAAGAGCTGGGCATGTTTAACCTGAAGAAGAGAAGGCTGAGAGGGGCATGATGAGGGCCATGTATAAATATGTGAGAGGAAGTCCTAGGGAGGAGGGAGCAGGCTTGTTTTCTGCTGACCTGGAGACCAGGACGCAACGGAGGAATGGCTTCAAACTACAAGAAAGGAGATTCCACCTGAACATGAGGAAGAACTTCCTGACTGCGAGAGCTGTTCAGCAGTGGAGTGTGGTGGAGGCTTTTAAAGAGGGGGTTGGACTGGATGGCCCACGAGGTCTCTTCCAACTCTATGGTTCTATGTTTCCTCTCCGCCTTCTCTTCTGCAGGCTAAACATGCCCTGCTCTTGAAGCCGCTCCTCATAGGGCTTGTTCTCCAGACCCTGGATCCTTTGCGTTGCCCTCCTCTGGACACAGTATTCCAGCTGAGAGTCAACATTTCCCTTCAATTGTGGTGCCCAGAATTGGACACAGTGTCATTCCAGGTAAAGAAGTGTTACCAACACAGTATTGATGGCAAGCAAAATCCCATTGGCTTTTAAGCTGCTGCGTCACACTCTTGGCTCGTGTTCACTTGTTCTCCACCAAGACTCCAAGATCTTTCTCACATGGATTGTTGACAAGCCAGACGTCACCCATCCCAGGCCCGGATTAACCCCTTTTGGTGCCCTAGACCACACTTTGCAATTACGCCCCCAAACCAACCTCTACCGCACACTCCCCCACCTCCTCCTCCTTCTCACGGCGCCGCGCGCCCTCCTTCCTTGAGTTAAGGAAGGAGGGTGCGCGCGAGGAGGAGGAAGGAAGGGAAGCCCTGCCCTCGGTGCCGGCATCGGCCCCGGGGGCAGGGCTTCCCTCCGTCTCCTCTCCTCCTCTTCTGGGCACACCCTCCTTTCTTGAGAAGGAGGGCGCGCGCGAGGAGGAAGGAAGGGAAGCCCCGGTGCTGGCATCAGCCCCCGGGGGCGGGGCTTCCCTCCACCTCCTCCTCTTTGCGGAGCACTGAGCGCCCTCCGTCCGTGACAAAGGGGGGCGCCCGGCCCTCCCCCCCGCGCCCGCGCAGCGCTCTCCCCCCGCCCTCCCCCAAGAGAGAGAGAGAGTTGCATTGTGGTTTTGGGGGGTGTCCGTGTGAATTGCGCCCCCTTGGCTTGCACCCCTAGGCCATGGCCTAGGGTGGCCTTATGAGTAATTCAGGCCTGACCCATCCTGTATATCTGCATTTTATTGTTTGCTGCTTAAGTGTAGTATCTTACATTTGGAATTGCTGAAATCCATGTTGTTAGCCTGATTGCAGCCAATGTGGTTGTTTTACTTTCTGTTTTAAATCCTGCTTCAATTGTATTTACATGGTATTGTTTTGATGTTGAATGCTTTAAGTGAAGTGCATTCATAATCTGTTTCTGTTTATCTTTCAATGTGGCATCCCATTGTGCCAAGCAGTAAGCCTCTCGGAGTCCTCCTTGGAGTGAGATAGGGTGGGAGAGAAATATGGTAAATAAATACATAAATAAATAGTTTTGCTAAGAGAGGACCGTGGATGATGGGAATTGCCACACAACAGATGCAGATGAAATGTCAGAAGGAAATGCTGCAAGAACACGGCCACACCGCCTGGAAAACTCCGGTGATTCTGGTCCTGAAAGCCTTCAACAATACATTGATGCTAGGTTTGGTTGTTGTGAGTTTTTCGGGCTATATGATCCTAGATTATCTGCTTTGAAGTGGATTATATGAGTCTACATTGCCAGATAACCTGGGATAACCAGGTCCTGGGACAGAGGATTGTATACATCCAGCCCTAAAGGGTTGGACCAGACGGGGTGGCCTTTGGGGCCTCCTTCAACTCCTCTAATTCTATTATTAACTGGGGGATTTGGTCCTAATCTGTACTTGACTCCCCTCCTCCCCATCTCTAGGTCCAGGAGAGCAGGTAATCCTACTAGGAAAGAAGCAGGATTGGAGACCCCCTTTCCCTGATTGGGGCCACCAGCAAATGACAAATAGGTCACCACTCACTAGGCCCTCCCTTGCCCAGAGGAGGGGGCAACAGCCTGCTTGATCCCCCCCCCTTCTCTCCCTATACCTCCCCCCCCCCAACTCTCCTTGGAACCTTTTCCTGGATGTAGTTCAAGGTGTTGAGTTTATGGCCCCCTTTTATGAGTCCGAGCCTGGTTTCTCTCAGGATCACCCGCTGCCTCTCTCCTCCATTAAGGTGAAGTGGGGGGGGGCAGGGCTGTAGGGAGGGGCGCCCAAGGCTAAACTGTACCAGGTTTGCCCAAAGGGGGTCCTAAAGGAAGGAAGGAAGGAAGGAAGGAAGGAAGGAAGGAAGGAAGGAAGGAAGGAAGGAAGGAAGGAAAAGAGAAAAATTGAAAGAAGGAAGGAAGAGAGAAGGAAGGAAAGAACAGGAAGGAAGGAAGGAAAGAAGGGAGGGAGGGAGGAAGAGGGAGGGATGGGAGGAACAGGAAGGAGGGAAGAAGGGAAGGAACAAGCAGGAAGGAAAAAAGGAAAGAAAGGAGAAAGATTGAAAGAAGGAAGAAAGGAAGGAAGAGAGAGAAGGAAGGAGGGAGGGAAAAGGAAGAAAGAGAGAGAAGGAAGGAAAGAAGGAAGGGTGGATGGAAGAAGGAGGTAAGGGGCGAAGAAGGAAGGAGGGGAAGAAGGAGAGAAAGACAGAAAAAGAGGAAAGGAAGGAAGAGAGAAGGAAGGAAGGAGGGAAAGAAAGAAAGAGGGAAGGGAAGAAGGAAGAGAGAGAGAAGGAAGGAAAGAAGGAGGGAAGGGAGGGATGGAGGAATGAAGGAGGGAGGTAAACAAAGAAGGAGGAAAGAAAGAATGAAAGGAAGAAGGAAGGAAGGAAAGGGAGAGATGAAGAAAAAAGGAAGGAAGGAAAAAAGAAGAAGAAAGAAACAGAAAGAAGGACAGAAAGAAGGGAAGGAAGGAAAGGAAGGGAGGAAGGATGGATGGAAGCAAGAAAGAAGGGAGGAAAACAAAAGAAAGAATGAAAGGAAGAAGAAAGAAAAGAACGAAAGGAAGGAAGGAAGGAAGGAAGGAAAAGAGAAAGGCGGGTGGGTGAATGGATAGGTAGAAGGTCTGGCTTGGCCAAGGATCCCCCTCTGGAAAAACCCCTTCCCCTTCCTCCTTCCCCTTTCCCATCGTCTCTCTGTTTCCCCCCAACCTGATGGGCAATAAGATTCTCCTCAGATCTATATCGATATCATCAAGATCGGGGATTTGATTCAAGAAGAGCCTTGAGCAGCTGGAAGGCGATTCAAGGGCCAAGGCCTGGAAGCCCTGGATCCCTCTTCCTGGGAGCAGGCTTAGGGTCCTGGCTGGGGTGTTTCCCTTGGAGAAGAGAAGCCATAAGAAGAGCCATGCTCAAGTGTCTGAGAGGAGAGGGGTGCTCCTTTCCTGATGCTCCAGTGGAGCCAGGGATTCAAACTGCAGGGAAAGAGACCCCGCCACCTCCACGTGAGGAAGGAAGAGCTTCAGCAGTGAAATGTGCTGTCTGGGACTCAGGGCCGGCCCCGCCCATTCCGCGGCCTACGCGGTCACGTAGGGTGATGGTACCTGGGAGGGGCGTCGCGAACTGGGAGGGGCACCGCCGTGCCGGCCGCCCCGCCGCGCCGCTGCGCCTCCGCAGCCAGCTGTGCCACTGCCACCGCCGTCTTGCGCGGCCGGGCGGGACACCCTCGCACGGCCGGGCAGGGACGCCACTGCGCATGCGTGGCGGTCGGGGACGCCGCCGCGTGTGCGCGCCACCGCGCGGGACACACTCGCGGGCCGCGGGACGCCAGCGCGCATGCGCGAGGCCATCCAGGAGCCACCGGGGGGCCCCCGCAAAAATAAGGTTTACCTACCCCCCCCCGGGAGAGGTGAGGCCGCCCCTGCTGGGACTCCGGGGGCCGGATGGGCCTTTGTCGGGAGGGCTTGGATGGTGCCTTCCTGCCTGGTTCTGTGAGCCTGTGGTTCTGTGATTGTATTGCTGACCCCCCGACCCCCAAATCTCCCTCCGGGCTAGTCTCTCCCCCAGCATGCGATTCAAGGGGAATTCAATTGGCAGGCCCTAATTGAATCACGCCCCCAGGATTTGCATTATTGAAATAGACGCGCTGCATAATAATTGAGCGGCGAGAAAGGACGGGGGGGGGGTGGTGCCTGCCTCCCTTCCCCCCAGCCCTGTGAATAGACAAGTACCCAGCGGACCTCAATTTCCACGCGCGGAGGGGATCCACGCGTGGGAGTGTCGCTCATTCTGGCGTGGGGGTGTGACTTCACCACCTCCTTACCCACCCATTCCTCTCCATTTCCATCTGTATGGAAAGATGCCACCAAAAGGGGAAAGTGGCTCTTTACCCACGCGTGCCAGCCCCCTCCTTGCGCTTCTGTTGGGGGGGGGTCGCTCATTCTGGCGTGGGGTGTGTCTTCCCAGCTCTTCACCCACCCATTTGTAAGGTATCAGGGTTGGCTCATTGGTCAGTCACCACTGACCATTCCTTTTTTCGGTGTGGCAGGGCAGGCTATCCCACCATGCCACCAAATATGTCAGGGCTCGGACCCCTTGACCCTTACAGTAAATACGCTGCCACCAAATAATGTAATGAAGTATATAAAGAAGGCTTCCAGGCTCCTTATGTTAACCGTGGCAGGGCACTTTGCAAATCTTACCACTGCCACTAACATGTAAGGAACGAACCCCTTTATAACTCTGGGCAGTAAGTCTTTCTTCCCACTGTGGTAAGGTGGGTACTTTCCCTTTGAGCCCCACCAACAGATGTTCAAACTGCCACCAGTTAATATATTTGCTGCCACCAATTGTATCAGATCAGCCACCGGTGTGAGGGTTTGTTCTTTTAAGGCTTGTGGTTTAAAAAGAACGACATTGAGAGGTGTTGTAATAAAGATGTTCAACAGTTTATTTTATAAACTCAGAGTTCAGAGCTTAGTTGGTTGCAAACAAGTCTCCTAAGAGGTACAAATCTTGCAGTTACAACGTTTCAACAATAGGGTACAGTTTCCACTGTACTTCCTAACACAGAACCAAGCAGTCCTAATAACTAACGACTCCAGCAGGTAAATAGCCAACTATAGGCTTTACCTATCTATTAAGTTAGTTTTCTACTCTAACTTGGACAAAGTCTCTCTTTCACCTGGGTTTCTCAAACCCCTAACCGAACTGCTTCTAAAAGCTCCGAAAGACAGCTTCCCTCCCACCAACCGACAAAACCAGCCGACTTATTTTAAAAATCTGAAAGTTCTAAAACAAGTGCAGCTCTAACTTCCGTCTCCACGGCAACAGCTTTCACAGGGGCCTGCTGCCCCAACATTCCCCGCCAACCCTCTGTGGCTTGTTAAACATTTTACCATCAAACGTATAGGCAAATAAGCAATAACAAAGTATACATTTATCTTGCAACAAAACAACACGACTTCATCACACCAGTCCGCTCCATTTTCATCTGAAAGGAGAGATGCCACCACAAGGTAAAAGCTGCCCTTTCACCCACGCGCGTGGGAGACACGACTTCACTCGTGCACAGCCTCCTCCTCGATGTGATCATTACATTAGTGTGCTTTCTAACATTTTCCTCAAGGAGTGGAGTATGCTGACCACATTTGGTAATGGCACCAAACTGGTAAGGGATAATTCCTCTCCAGATGGTTGGATGAGGACCCAACATGACCCTCACACTTTACAGAAGTGACCCAAAACTACCACGTTTTACTCAAATCTAATGCACACCTTTCTTTCTTGCCAAAATGACCTTGGTGAGCATTAGATTCAGGTCATACAGTAATCTTAGGGCATATCCAAAGCCAAAGCTTCAGGAGCATCTGGAGCTCCTCTTCGAGGGACATCATCTCTCATGTCATGGTCAGGACTCAATACTATAGTGGGGGTTTTTTGCGAACAAAGATTCAGATACAGGAAGGACTCATCCCAACCTTTCTACAAGCACATTGATGACTAAAAAGGCCAATCTGAGATAGACAAGTCCGGTTGCAGAAAGCACAGCAGAAAGTCTCCTTGGGTTTCCAAGTTGCAGTTCTTTCTGCGTTGTCATTTCTCTTCGAGACTCGTTCGGCATGTCTTCTCGAAAGAGGCCGCAGCATTGTCGATAGTGCATCTCCATGCCTCCCGACGTGAGGCCAGAGTGGACCATTGTTGGTGATCAATCTGTCCGAGCCTGAGATGTTGTTTCAGGGAGTCCTTATATCTCTTTTTGGGGGCGCCTCTCTTGCGCTGACCCGTGGCGAGTTCATCATAGAGTAGTATCTTTGGGAGGCGGTGGTCCTCCATCCTAGAGACCTCGTGCCCTGCCCAGCGCAGCTGTGTTCTCAATAGCATGGCCTCAACGCTGGTGACCCCTGCTTGCTCAAGGACATACACATCTCTCACATAGTCAGTCCAGTGTACATTTAGGATTGGGCGAAGACAGCACTGATGAAAGCATTCGAGGAGTCATAGGTGTTGGCGATAGGTGACCCATGTTTCAGACCCATAGAGGAGAATAGACAGGATGATAGCTCTGTACACACTGATTTTGGTGCTTTGCCTCAGGTGCTTGTTGCCCCAGACTCTTTTGTGAAGCCTTCCGAAAGCACTCTATGCCTTTGCTAATCTGTGATCTATCTCTTTGTCGATCTTGGCGTCTGAAGAGATGATGCTTCCCAAGTAGGTGAACTGCTGAACATTCTTAAGCACAGATGTGCCTATGCTGACGTGGGGATGATGGTGTTCTTCCTGTGGTGCGGGCTGGTAGAAAACTTCCATTTTCTTCAGGCTGACTTCCAGCCCAAACCGCTCTGCAGCTGTTGCAAAGCAGGATGTGAGGAGCTGCAGGGCTGCTTCTGAATGGGCGACAAGGGCAGCATCGTCTGAAAAAAGCAGCTCACGGACTAGATAGTTTATCTTTGTGGGTCATCATCTCTAATGTAATGGCCAGGACTCAATGCTATAAAATGCTGAGATTTGTAGTTTTGTGAGGCAGCAGCATTATTTGCTCCAGACCTTGTAAAATTACACCCCCACACCTCACCCCCAGGATCCCATAGCATTGACCAAGGAAATTAGAGTGGATTCATTCTACAGCAGAGATGCATCTCAAGTTTGTCTTGAGATGCTAGAAGTTGAGGTGCTCTAAGGCAGTGTTTCCCAACCAGTGTGCCGTGAGCGATCATCAGGTGTGCCGTGGGAAATTGGGACCTCCAATCCCCTTTCTTCCCCCTCCTGCCGAATCCCTTTTCTTCTCCACTCGGGCTCCCTTCTTCCCGGCCTCGCTCTGCTTGCTTTGCCTCGCTTTGCTCTCGGGTGAGTCTGCGCAGTAGCGCCCGCATGGGACATGTCTTCCTCCCTCCCCCCTCCCCTCCTGAACACGCTCACGCTGCCCCCTCGGATCAAAATGGCGGCAGAAGCAGCAGTGTAGAAGAAAAAGTAAGTGTTGGGCAGGAGGGGGAAGAAAGGGCGCGAAGGGGAAAGGGGAGGAAGACGTCTCTGTCGAAAGCTGGCACGGGCAAACTTGGGCCTTCCAGGTGTTTTGGACTCCAACTCCCACCATTCCTAGCAGCTTCAGGCCCTCTTCCTTTTCCCCCCTCAGCCACTTAAGCAGGAAAGGGCCTCAGGCTGTTAGGAATGGTGGGAGTTGGAGTCCAAAGCACCCAGAGGGCCGAAGTTTTCCCATGCCTGTTTGAGGGACCTTAAAGTGGTGAGCCTCCTTCCAACATTGTGATTCTGAATAGAAAACAAAAAACAACATAACATGACATAGTTTGAGTCCACAGTGCTCTCTGGGTGTAGGTAAACTACAACTTCCTAACTCAAGGTCAATTCCCAAGCAAACCCTTTCAGTCCTTTCTGTTGGTGATGAGAGTTCAATAGGCCAAGTTTGGTTCAATTCCATTGTTGCAAGAGTTCAGGATGCTCTTTAATTGTGTGTGAACTATTAATCCCAGAAACGGTAACTCCCAAATGTCAAGGTCTATTTCCCCCAAACTCCATCTGTGTTCACATTTGGGCATATGGAGTATTCATGCCAAGTTTGGTCCTGATCCAACATTGTTTCATGCAGAGTCCACCCTTTCAGGAGCGGCTCAGGACTTTATGTCTACCATGGCGACCATGGGGCTGTCCCAACAGGTATCTGGCACTACCCACTGTGCTGGCCACACCTTAGACTTGGTTTTCTGTCAGGGATGGGAGAACGATAGAAGAACAGGCATTGCTGAAAGAAAATCAACATGGTTTCTGCAAAGGCAAATCATTTCTTACTAACTTGTTAGAATTCTTTGAGGGTGTAAATAAACACATAGATAAAGGGGACCCAAATTGATATTGTTTACCTTGACTTTCAAAATAATAAACGGACATTTCTCTGGGTGGAAAGAGGTGAGAAGTGGCGTACCCCAAGGCTCAGTTTTGGGTCCGTTACTTTTTAATTTATTCATTAATGATCTGGATGTAGGAGTGAATTCTGAGGTAGCAAAGTTTGCAGACGACACTAAATTGTTCAGGGTAGTTAAAATGAAACTGATTGTAAAGAGCTCCAGAAAGATCTCTCGAAATTGAGTGAATGGGCAACAAAGTGGCAAATGCATTTTAACCTAAACAAGTGTAAAGTCATGCACATCGGGGCAAAGAACCCCAACTACACCTACAAATTGATGGGGTCAAAGCTTTCCGAGACAAACCAGGAAAGGGATCTTGGGGTTTTGGTGGACAGCTCAATGAAGATGTCAACCCAGTGCGCAGCAGCAGTGAAAAAAGCAAATTCTATGCTTGGCATGATCAGGAAGGGAATCGAAAATAGGTCAGCAAACGTCGTATTACCTCTCTACAAATCTATGGTAAGGCCACATTTGGAGTACTGTGTACAATTCTGGTCTCCGCACCTCAAGAAGGATATAACGGAACTGGAAAAGGTACAGAAAAGGGCAACAAGAATGATCCAAGGGATGGAGCGGCTCCCTTATGAAATCAGGTTGCAACGCCTTGATCTTTTCAGCCTTGAAAGACGGCGTTTAAGAGGTGACTTGATCGAAGTGTATAAAATCATGCATGGGATAGAAAAGGTGAATAAAGAAAAATTATTTTCTTTGTCACAAAACACTAGGACTAGAGGGCACTCCCTGAAGCTCCAAGGTAGGAAAATTAGGACTAATAAAGGGAAATATTTCTTCACCCAGAGGGTCATTGGGTTATGGAACTCACTTCCAGAAGAGGTTGTGACAGCGGTCAGCCTGGACAGCTTCAAGGCAGGATTAGACAGATTCATGGATACCAAGTGTATCAGTAGTTACTGAAAAGGACATTCAAGTGCCACCTCGGAGTTGGTTGAGGTAGGCAGGATTTCCCTGGGTACTGGTTGTGGGGGGTCGGGAGCAGGTCAGGGTTTTGCCCTCCCTTCTGCTCGAGATCCCCGTGTACAACTGGTGGGCCGCTGTGTGATACAGAATGCTGGACTAGATGGGCTGAGGTCCGATTCAGCATGGCTCTTCTTATGTTCTTATGTTCTTATGTTCTAACGATGGCGGTGTGGAGGAGCTGACCATCGCTCCGTTGCCATGGACCGACCATCATCTGATCAGGTTTAGACTTTCCGCACCCTCCAACCTCTGCAGGGGTGGAGGACCCATTAAGATGGTCCGCCCTAGGAGGCTTATGGATCCTGATGGATTCCTGACGGCTCTTGCGGAATTTCCCGCCACCTCGGTAGGTGATTCTGTCGATGCTCTGGTCACTCTCTGGAACGGGGAGATGACTAGGGCAATAGACACGATTGCTCCGGAATGGCCCCTCTCAAGTAGCCGAGCTAAACCAGCTCCTTGGTTTAACGAGGAGTTGGCAGCAATGAAGCGAAGGAAGAGGGACCTAGAGAGCGTGTGGCGTTCAGATCCGAGCGGGCCAAATCGAACACGCCTTGATGCCTATCTAAGGGCATATGGCGCGGCAATAAAGGCTGCAAAGAAATCCTTTCTGGCAGCCAATATTGCATCCGCAAAGAACCGTCCAGCGGAGCTGTTTCGAGTTGTCAGAGGCCTATTGCATCCCGCCGTCCAGGATGGGAGCCCTGACAACTCGGCAGCACGCTGTGAAGCATGTGCAAAGTTCTTTGCGGATAAAGTCGCTTTGATCCGTTCGGCCTGGACACCATGTTAACGGCAGTCTCTGTGGATGTAGCTGGAGCACCTGCTTGTCCAATTTTGATGGATCAATTTCAATTGCTGAAACCTGAGGATGTGGACAAGATACTTGGAGGAATGAGAGCGACCACATGCATCCTAGACCCCTGCCCATCCTGGCTTCTAAAGGAGGCCAGAGGGGGATTGGCCGAGTGGGTGAAGGTGGTGGTCAATGCCTCCCTCCGGGAAGGCAACATTCCAGCAAGCTTAAAACAAGCTGTTATAAAACCGCTGTTGAAGAAACCATCACTGGACCCCACTCAATTTGTCAACTATCGGCCTGTTTCCAATCTTCCCTTCTTGGGCAAAGTCCTGGAACGTGTGGTGGCCTCACAACTCCCGGTATTCTTGGAAGACACGGATTATCTGGATCCGGCGCAGTCTGGTTTTAGGCCGGGACATGGTACCAAGACAGCCTTGGTCGCCTTAGTGGATGATCTACGCCAGGAGCTTGACAGGGGGAGTATGTCCCTGTTGGTTCTGCTGGACCTCTCAGCGGCCTTTGATACCGTTGACCACGGTATCCTTCTGGGACGCCTTGCAGAGGCTTGGAGGAACTGTCTTGCAGTGCCTCCTTGCAGAGGCTTGGAGGAACTGTCTTGCAGTGCCTCCGGTCCTTTCTGGAGGGCCGATCTCAGAAGGTGTTATTGGGAGATACCTGTTCAACCACACGACCATTGTCTTGTGGGGTTCCTCAGGGCTCAATACTATCTCCCATGTTGTTTAACATCTACATGAAGCCGCTGGGGGAGGTCATCCGGAGTTTCGGAGTGCGGTGTTATCTGTATGCAGATGACGTCCAACTCTGTCACTCCTTCCCACCCGCTACTAAGGAGGCTGTTCAGGTCCTGAACCGGTGCTTGGCCGCTGTGTCGGACTGGATGAGGGCGAACAAATTGAAATTGAATCCAGACAAGACAGAGGCACTCCTGGTCAGTCGAAAGGCCGAACAGGGCATAGGGTTACAGCCTGTGTTGGACGGGGTTACACTCCCCCTGAAGATGCAGGCTCGCAGTTTGGGCGTGATCCTGGAATCATCGCTGAGCCTGGAACCCCAGGTTTCGGCGGTGACCAGGGGAGCATTTGCACAGTTAAAACTTGTGCGCCAGCTGCGCCCGTACCTTGAGAAGTCTGACTTGGCCACGGTGGTCCACGCTCTGGTTACATCCCGTATGGATTACTGTAATGCTCTCTACGTGGGGTTGCCTTTGTAGCCTGTTCGGAAGCTGCAACTAGTCCAACGGACAGCAGCCAGGTTGATAACAGGAGCGGCATTCAGAGAGATGGAAACTGATTTCAACATGACGCTGAGGCTGCAATTGTATGTTTTTAATTGTTAAATTGTTATTATATGTGTTATTTTGGGGGAGAGGTTTGACTTGTTGCTGTGTTGTATTGAGGGCAGAGACTGCCTGTGTAAACCGTCCCGAGTCGCCCTGAGAGGGGCGGTATAGAAACGTGACAAATAAATAAATAGTTTGAGTCCACAGTGCTCTCTGGATATAGGTGAACTACAACTCCAAAACTCAAGGTCAATGCCCACCAATCTCTTATAGTATTTTCTCTTGGTTATGGGAGGTCTGTGTGGGAAGTTTGTGTCTTTCGGCCATTCCTGCCAGGATATCTATGTTGTGTTCATCGAAACAGGCCCAGGTTTCACACTGAGTGTATACATACTGTACATTTAAAAACATATTAACTATATGTACTGTATTACTGTGTTAGAGTGTCATTTTGTGTCATTTTGGTTGGTGGTGTGCCCCAGGATTTTGTAACTGTAAAAAAATGTGCCGCGGCTCAAAAAAGGTTGAAAAACACTGCTCTAAGGGCCCTTCCACACAGCCCTATATATCCCAGAATATTAAAATCCCACTATATCTGCTTTGAGCTGGGTTATCTGAGTCCACACTCAGATCGTGTGGGGTTTTCCGCCTCGATATCCTGGGATATAGGGCTGTGCCGAAGGGCCCTAAGACAGTGTATCTCAACCTTCCTAATGCCGCGACCCCTTAATACAGTTCCTCATGTTGTGGTGACCCCCAAACATAACATTATTTTCATTGCTTCTTCATAACTGTCATTTTGCTATTGTTATGAATCGTCATATAAATATCTGATCCGCAGGATGGATTTCCATTCACTGGACCAAATTTGAAACAAATACTGGTGGAGTTGGTGGGGGTTGATTTTGTCATTTGGGAGTTGTAGTTGTTGGAATTTATTGTTCACCTACAATGAAAGAGCATTCTGAACTCCACCAACAATAGAATTGAACCAAACTTGGCACACAGAACTCCCATGACCAACAGAAAATACTGGAAGAGTTTGGTGAGCATTGGCCTTGAGTTTGGGAATTGTAGTTCACCTACAACCAGAGAGCACTGTGGACTCAAACAATGATGGATCTGGACCAAATTTGGTACAATACTCAATATGCCCAAATGTGAACACAGATGGAGTTTGGGGAAAATAGACCTTGACATTTGGGAGTTACAGTTTCTGGGACTTAAAGTTAACACACAATCAAAGAGCATCCTGAACTCTTGCAACAATGGAATTGAACCAAACTTGGAACACAGAACTCCCATGACCAACAGAAAATATTGGAATGGATTGGTGGGTACTGGCCTTGCGTTTTGGAGCTGTAGTGACCCTAACCTCTATAACAGAGGTTCCATGGTCAGATCACAGTGTCCTGGAAGTCCGTCTTGAAGTGGCCTGTCCGCCCGGTAAGGGTGCCGAACCTATTTTGGTTCGCCCAAAGAGACTTATGGAACCCACTAGGTTCCTGAATGCTCTGAGGGACTTGGAGCTCTCCAGCGACTCAGTCGATAGGCAAGTGGAATGTTGGAACAGCCTTAGACGAGATTGCCCCCAGACGCTCTCTCATCCCCCGCAGAAATCGCTCGCCTTGGTTTACCGAGGAGCTGCGTGCGATGAAACGGAGGAAGAGACTGTTAGAGGACGTATGGCGGGGCCTCCGTAACGGAGCATCGAGATCGGCTTATAAACAATTCAAGGATGTTTATGAGCGAGCCATCAAGGAAGCCAAAAAAGTCCATTATTCTTCCTTGATAGAGTCGGCTAGTTCACACCCAGCTCAACTTTTTAAAATAATTCGGTCTTTGACAACAATTTCGACTGTCCCAAATGATAGGTGTTTGGCTCCCACAGCTGAGGCATTTCAGAACTACTTTGTCGACAAGATCTCGATTCTCCACCGGGATATCCCAGCCACCCTTGATACAGTAGGTGAACTCGAGATTCCGCCGCCACTCGGCGGGTCCACCTTCACCCGTTTCCAACTGCTGGATGCAGCAGCTGTCGATAAGTTACTTGCTGCAGCTAGACCAACTACCTGCTCCCTTGATCCGTGCCCCTCCTGGCTTGTTAGATCTTGCTGGGAGGGGTTACGAGACCCCCTGGGAAAGATTATCAACAGCTCCCTTGAGCAAGGAGTGTTCCCAGGGGGTTTGAAAGAGGCAATGGTAAGACTAAAGTAGAATTGTTGATTTTGCAGAAGAAACGCCAGGAGAAAGTGCTACTTAACATAGGCATAAAATAACGGAGTCAGCTTGTTAGTAGCAGCACGAGAATTGGCGACTGTGATTGGCTCACAAAAGGTACAGCTACCATTGGTTCACAAAAGCACAGCTGTGATTAGTTCAAAGAACACCATGTGCTTTAGATAAGAGACAGCCTTGATTGGCTTAAAGAATCGCCATGTGTGTTTGTTTACAAGTTAGTGATAGGCTTAGGGAACGTCACATGGGTCAGCTGATGAATTTCCCACTTTGGCCGGTTCCTGGTGGGAACACAGTAGAAATGTTTCGCTTTTTGGGACAGCTTGCACACATAGATAGCACAAACAATTGAATGGTAATTAAAACTGCGCAATGGTTGTCAGCCAGTAGAAGAAGGGTGACACAATGTTTTGATTGATTGGTTGATGTCAGATCAGCTTACAGATGTCTAACCAGTGAGAATGCATGAGGGAGGTGGGACTAAGAATTGCCTGTTTACCGGAAGGGAGTGTGTGCTGTTCTTGCGGCTTGCTTTCCACTATAGAGCAGACCCCTCAGCTGTTGTAATTGAAATAAACTGATTTCCTGAGTCACAGCCAGATTGACGCGTCGTCTTCGTCCATGTGCTCGCACGTATACGCTGCCTGAGTCAAAGGTATTGCACCGGAGTTCTGGGACTCCAAATTCTGCTACATATCTTTGGTGACCCCTGCGACATGATTGATAGCGTCACAAGACGAGTCCGTGACGCAGAAGGCGCGATCCTGTTGCCAGGACGGTCCCCGCTCGGCGGTGGAAACCTGGGGTGAATCGTGTGGGCTGAGAAAGGGGCCCCTAACAACGACCAGCTGCCCGTTTCGTCCCAGAGTGATGGCTGTCGACCCGAGGGACCGCAATTGCTAGAGGCTGCCAGCGAAATCAGCGACAGGGAGAAGCCGTGCGCACAGAAGTCCGGGGGGTGGGAGGACCCACCGTCTAGAGAGAAATCTGGCACCAGAAGCCGAGGGCTCGGGAGGACCCAGAGTCTCTGCTTGATGACTGAGTCAAAAGGAAACCAACAATTGATTTTTTTACAGCAGAATTGATTTTTATGTAAATGCATGATACTTTGACTGTAAAGGGATTATTTTTAAATAGGACATTAAAACAGATGGAGCTCAAGAGGTTCTTGCCAGATTTGAGAGATATGGCCAGCATGAAAGTATTTGTGACAAGAAGGAATTAGCAAGAAAGCAGGAACAGGTTTTCAGAGAGTCAGAGAAAAGAGGAGATTTGGGCCAGAGGCAGGAAGTGAAAGTCCTGCTGGATAGCCTACACTGGATGGGGTTAAAAATTCCCATGGCAGAAGAATGGAGATTGTTTCAGTTAAAGGAGGTAAAGCAAGAAAGAACAGACTGGCCCTGGGGGGGAGACGTCATTAGTGTGGGAAGAAGATAACCCTCCAGGGTTGGCAAAGTAAGCGGTGGCAGGGATTCAAGAACAGATTGTTGCAATTTGGGATCATAGTGCCCTGTAGTTCTTCTCAAACAAGGAAGCAAGATTCTGGAAGTAGAGAGAAAGGAAGTCATATGTGCAATTCCAACACCTACCACCAGAAGGCAGACGAGGAATTCCTATGGTCAACATCATACGTGCGTCATTGGTTGCCTGGCTATGCAGTGATAGCCAAGCCCCTTTACCAAGCCACTAGAAGGAACAGACAAGACCCATTTGTCTGGACGGAAGAATGTGAAGAAGCATTCAAAACTTTGAAGCAAGCGCTAATGTCTTCCCCAGCATTAGGCCTGCCAGATTTGGAAAAACAGTTCTTCCTGTTCGCTTCCGAGCGAGAAGGAACAGCTGTGGGTGTTTTGACACAAAAAATTAGGCACATGGCAACGACCGTTGCATATTTGTCTAAGCAACTGGACACAGTGGCTCGAGGCCTGCCTCCGTGCCTTCGGGCGGTTGCAGCCTCAGTAGATTTGATCAGGGAAGCAAACAAGTTAACACTAGGCCAGCCATTGATCGTCAGAATACCACACCATGTCAAAGCCCTGCTACATACGAAGGGACCCCGCTGGTTCACGAATGAGAGATTAACCAAGTACGAGGGAGTGCTGTGTGATAACCCTCTCGTCTCCCTCGAGATGTGCCCTATGCTAAATCCGGCGACTTTATTGCCAAAATATGGAGAGCCACTAGAACATCAGTGCATGCAAGTCATGGACCAAGTTTATTCCAGCAGGCCAGATTTGAAAGACATCCCATTGGAGAAAGTAGATTTGACCCTTTTTACGGATGGCAGCAGCTTTGTGAAAGATGGGGTGAGGCGGACGGGCTATGCAGTTGTGACGTGGGAAGGGGAGGTCCTGGGAGCAGGGTCTCTTCATCCGGGAACTTCTGCTCATTTGGCAGAACTTTTGGCTCTCACCCAAGCGCTGATTTTGGCGGAAGGGAAAAGGGTTAATATCTATACGGATTCTCATTACGCATTTATCACGTTACATGCTCATGGAGCACTGTACAGGGAGCGAGGTTTCCTGACCTCAGCTGGAAAGGCCATTAAGCATGCTGATGAGATAGTTGCTCTCTTGGAAGCTGTTTGGAAACCTAAAAAGGTTGCTGTTATGCACTGTAGGGGGCATCAGAGAGGAGATGATCCGGTCATTCAGGGAAACAGGCAGGCTGATTTGGCAGCTCGGGAAGCAGCACTCCAGAAACCATCATCTGTGATGATGGAAGTCACAAGCTCAGGCCCACAGGTAGAAAAATGCCATTACACTAAGGATGAGGGAAAAATGGGCTCTGAGAGAGGGAGGAAAGTGGCAGGAAAACATAATTGTGATGCCAGACCACCGCGTTTTTGTCCCAAAGGACATAGCGTGGCACATAGTACAACATTTTCATGAAAACACCCATTTAGGTAAATCTGCATTGGCAGCCTTACTGGGAAGGCAAATGTACATGGATGGCCTGCATAGCTTAACTGCAGCTGCAGCTCACAGATGCTGGATTTGTGCCAGGAACAACCCGAGGGAGGGGCCACTCAAAGCCCCAGGAATCCAGCATCAAGGCAGCTCACCGTTTGAAGCATTAGTCACAGACTTTACAGAGATGCCTTCACATGGAGGATTCTGATACTTCTTAGTTTTTATAGATTCTCACACCAGATGGCCCGAAGCTTACCCGACCAAAACTGAGAAAGCAATGGAAGTTGTAAGAGCCCTTTTAAAAGATGTCATTCCCAGATTCGGAATGCCTTTACAGATCAGTTTGGACAATGGAACAGCATACGTGCATCAGATTGTACAAGGAATAAGCAAATTGCTAGGCATAACATGGAAACTTCACTGCGCTTATAGACCACAATCGTCTGCTTGCGCAGAAAGAGTTAACAGGATGCTAAAAAACAGTTTGGCAAAGATTTGTCAAGAGACAGGACTAAATTGGAGATTGGCACTACCCATGTGTAACGACTCTCCAATTCTCGGTAAGGATCACGCGTAGATTGAAGCACGTTCCAACACGATTTTATTGCAGGTACGACACATGTGAAGCTAAAGCACCGGCCCGCCACCCAAACACACCTTATATACCCTAAGCCCCCTCCCCTTGTCCATGCAATGTCCAGTCAGGGTTGCACCATATCCGGGTGAGTCAGCATATCCCGTAGTCCAAAGGGATGTGACCTCATAGGCTCATGAGTCAGCATTATAAGTCCAATGTCCAATGTCCAGGCTTGGAGCAGTTTACATCACTTCCCTCCACAACCCTACTTGCACCTGGAAGTTACATCACTCCCAGGCTGACTCAGCACAATCTCAAAGTCACTGGAGTAAAGGTCGCCTCCACTCCCAGGGAACTGGGGCAAAGGTCGAGGCAATCTCATGGCAAGCTGGGAATCTGAACTTCTCCTAAGCTCAGGTTCCCCAGCTCTGACATAACGTCCTCCTCCACCGCGTCCTCCCCCTGGAAAACAAAAAATCATTCAATCCGGAGGAGGGAAAGGGCCCGCATACTTCTTTAAGAGCGAAACATGAAACGTGGGATGAACCTTCCCTAAACTCTTTGGCAACAGTAGGGTGTAAGAGACCTCATTCACCACCCTTTCAATCCTAAAAGGCCCAACATACTTCGGACTCAGTTTCTTCGAGGGATAGCCCAAGTTCAAATTCTGCGTGGACAACCATACCAAGTCCCCTTCATGATACTCCTCCCCTTCCTGCCTCTTCCGGTCTCCGAATAACTTATAAGACCTCTGCGCTTTCCCTAACGCCTCTGTTACTTCCTTCCAATCCTCCCGGGCCCTTACTCTCCACTCCTCCTTCTCCTCCCCCCCCCCAACTCCAACAATTGGGGCAAAGGAGCCACATCTTGCCCATAAACTATTTCAAAAGGAGACTTCCCAGTGGAAGAATGCACAGAGCTGTTATAAGCCATTTCAGCGTAAGGTAATAATTCAGACCAGTTATTCTGCTCCCTATTACTGAAAATGCGCAAATAAGCCCCCAACGACTTCTGCGTCCTTTCTACACCCCCGTTGCAACAAGGATGATACCCAGTGGTAAGCCTCCTCTGAGCCCCTAACACCTCTAAAAATCGCTCCCAAAACTTTGCAGTAAACTGCACACCGCAATCACTCAGCACCTGCTCCGGACATCCATGCAACCGGTACACATGCTGCACATACAACTCAGCCAATCTCTCCGCAGAAGGCAATCCCCTCAAAGGGATAAAATGGGCTTGTTTCGGGAACATATCCAACACGGTCCAAACATACTTATACCCCCTACTGGAGGGCAACTCTCCTACGAAATCCGTGCTGACATGCGTCCACGGCCTCACCGGAGTAGCCACCACCTGGATCAACCCCTGCGGCTTCGCAGGAGGAACCTTACTCCGAGCGCACGCCTCACAACATTCTACATATCGCTTCACTTCAGCTCTCATCCCTGGCCACCAATACCTTTTCTTCAACGCTAAAAGAGTCTTCGTGACTCCCCAATGTCCAGCAGACCTATGATCATGATTCAACCTCAACACTTTCTCCCTCATACTCTGAGGGACATATACTTTACACCCCATTATCCACAAACCATTCACTAACTGGCACTCTTTTTCATGACCCTGCAACCATGCATCACCCTCATAACCTCTCTGCAACTCTAAACTCCACTCGTCCACCACACCTTCCTCCTTCTTTAC
>JARBWK010000927.1:0-22999 GCA_030556195.1 Anolis apletophallus
CCCCCAGGGGCCATTCCTCCCTCTGTTATTTAACATCTACATGCAGCCGCTGCACAGCTGGTGCGAGTTGGCGGGCTGGAGTGCCACCAGTACGCTGACGACACCCAGCTCATTCTGAGGATGGAGGGCAGGCCGGTTCTGTCCCCGATATTTCCAACACTGCCTCGGGGCCGTTACTGGATGGCTGCAGCCAGTAGGTTGAGGGTGAATCCGCGAAGACGGAGATCTTGTGGCTGGGTCGCCCGGGTGATGTTAATGTCCAGCTTCCGAGCCTGGACGGTGCGGTGTTATGCCCCACGCCTTCCGTAAAGAGCCTGGGGGTCCATTTGACTCCCAGCTGACCATGGAGGCCCAGGTCTCTGGCGGTCAGCAAGATCGCTTTCACCTGCGACAGGCAAGGAGGCTGGCCCCCTATCTCTCCCGAACGATCTGGCCACGTGATCCGGGCCACAGTCATCTCAAGGCTGGATTACTGCAACGCGCTCTACGTTGGCCTTCCTCTGTCGGTGACCCGGAAGCTCAGGCTAGTGCAGAACACTGCCGCCCGCTTCCTGTCTGGCACGCCAGCTGGCGCCCACATAACACCTGTTTTGCAGGATCTGCACTGGCTGCCAATTGAGCAATCGGATCCCCTTCAAAGTGTTGGTCCTCACCTTTAAGGCCTTACACGGCCTGGGGCCAGCGTACTTGAGGGACCGTCTCACCCCATATTGCCCTCCGAGATCACTTCGGTCTGAGGACTCCAATCTCCTGGAGATACCTTCAGCTAAACTCGCAAGGCTGACTGCTACCCGCCGGAGGGCGTTCTCTGTCATAGCACCTACGCTGTGGAACGCCTCCCGGCCGGAACTCGGGCTAGAAGGACTTGCCCCGCTTAGACGGGCCTGTAAAACATACCTGTTTAAGCAGGCCTTGGGTGAGTAAGTCCTGCCCATGCCCCGCCATCTATGTTCTTCTGAGGATGATGTGCTGTCCTTGTGTTAAACTGTGTTATTAATGACTGTACTGCTGTTGTTTTTAATTGTTTTTAACTGCTTATTGCCTGTATTTTACATTGTGCTCTTCGTTTCCTGTAAGCCGCCTGAGCTTCAGGGAGTCCATGCATAGAAGCCCATATAATAAAATAAATAAAATTGCACCAGGATGTAGGGCAGTGTTTCTCAACCTGGGGGTCGGGACCCTGGAGGGGTCACGAGGGGGTGTCACAGGGTCGCCAAAGATCATCACAAAACACAGTATTTTCTGTCGATCATGGGGGGGTGTGTGGGAAGTTTGGCCCAATTCTATCTTTGGTGAAGTTCAAAAGGCTCTTTGATTGGTGAACTATAAATCCCAGCAACTACAAACTCCCAAATGTCAAGTCTATTTACCCCAAACTCCACCAGTGTTCACATTTGGGCATATTGATATTCATGCCAAGTTTAGTCCAGATCCATCATTGTTTTGAGTTGACAGTACTCTCTCGGATGTAGGTGAACTACAACTCCAAAACTTAAGGTCAATGCCCATCAAACCCTTCCAGCATTTTCTGTTGGTCATGGAATTGTGTGTCCCAAGTTTGGTTCAATTCCTCCATTGGTGGGGTTCAGAATGCTCTTGATTGTAGGTGAACTATAAATCCCAGCAACTATAACTCCCAAATGACAATCTCTCCCTCCAATCCCATCAGTATTCAAATTTGGGCATATTGGGTATATTTGCCAAATTTGGTCCAGTGAATGAAAATACATCCTGCATATCAGATATATTTACATTACGCTTCATAACAATAGCAAAATTACAGTTGTGAAGTAGCATTGAAATAATTATATGATTGGGGGTCACTACAACATGAGGAACTGTATTAAGGGGTCACGGCATTAGGAAGGTTGAGAACCACTGATGTAGGGGGTTCTGTGTGCCAAATTTGGTCTTGATCAGTCATTGAATGATGGTCGCAGCAGTCTCGGGAAGTGAGTGGAGGTACTTCAAGTCCCATCATCCATGGTCCATCCTCCTGAAAACTCCCCCAAACTGCACCAGGATGTTGAGTTGGCCATGGGGGCACTCTTTGCCAAGTTTTGTCTTTATTGGTAATTGTATGAGTGTCGCTGTGGTCTCAGGGAGTGGAGGTACTTCAAGTACCATCATCTATGGACCATCCTACTCAAGCTGTACCAGCATGTAGTGTAGGTCATGGGAGCTCTGTGTGCCAAGTTTGGTCTTGATCAGTCATTGGATGAGGGTTGCAGCGGTCTCAGGAAGTGAGTGGAGGTACTTCAAGCCCCATCATCCATGCTCTGCTCTTCTCCAAACTGAACCAGGACATAGAGTGAGTGGAGGTACTTCAAGCCCCATCATCCATGCTCTGCTCTTCTCCAAACTGAACCAGGACATAGAGTGGGTCATGGGGGCTCTGTGTGCCAGGCCTAGTCAGGAAAATCAAATAAAGTAAGCCTTACTGTCAATTCAGGCTGAGGCCTAGTCAGGAAAATCAAGTTAAGTAAGCCTTACTGTCAATTCAGGCTGAGGCCTAGTCAGGAGAATCAAGTTGAGGAAGCCTTACTGTCAATTCAGGCTGAGGCCTAGTCAGGAGAATAAAGTTGAGGAAGCCTTACTGTCAATTCAGGCTGAGGCCTAGTCAGGAGAATCAAGTTGAGGAAGCCTTACTGTCAATTCAGGCTGAGGCCTAGTCAGGAGAATCAAGTTGAGGAAGCCTTACTGTCAATTCAGGCTGAGGCCTAGTCAGGAGAATCAAGTGGAGGAAGCCTTACTGTCAATTCAGGCTGAGGCCTAGTCAGGAGAATCAAGTTGAGGAAGCCTTACTGTCAATTCAGGCTGAGGCCTAGTCAGGAGAATCAAGTTGAGGAAGCCTTACTGTGAATTCAGGCTGAGGCCTGGTCAGGAGAATCAAGTTGAGGAAGCCTTACTGTCAATTCAGGCTGAGGCCTAGTCAGGAGAATCAAGTTGAGGAAACCTTACTGCCAATTCAGGCTGAGGCCTAGTCAGGAGAATCAAGTTGAGGAAGCCTTACTGTCAATTCAGGCTGAGGCCTAGTCAGGAGAATCAAGTTGAGGAAGCCTTACTGTCAATTCAGGCTGAGGCCTAGTCAGGAAAATCAAGTTGAGGAAGCCTTGCTGTGAATTCAGGCTGACGCCTAGTCAGGAGAATCAAGTTGAGGAAGCCTTACTGTCAATTCAGGCTGACGCCTAGTCAGGAAAATCAAGTTGAGGAAGCCTTACTGTCAATTCAGGCTGAGGCCTAGTCAGGAGAATCAAGTTGAGGAAGCCTTACTGTCAATTCAGGCTGACGCCTAGTCAGGAGAATCAAGTTGAGGAAGCCTTACTGTCAATTCAGGCTGACGCCTAGTCAGGAGAATCAAGTTGAGGAAGCCTTACTGTGAATTCAGGCTGACGCCTAGTCAGGAGAATCAAGTTGAGGAAGCCTTACTGTCAATTCAGGCTGACGCCTAGTCAGGAGAATCAAGTTGAGGAAGCCTTACTGTGAATTCAGGCTGACGCCTAGTCAGGAGAATCAAGTTGAGGAAGCCTTACTGTCAATTCAGGCTGAGGCCTAGTCAGGAGAATCAAGTTGAGGAAGCCTTACTGTCAATTCAAGCTGAGGCCTAGTCAGGAGAATCAAGTTGAGGAAGCCTTACTGTGAATTCAGGCTGAGGCCTAGTCAGGAGAATCAAGTTGAGGAAGCCTTACTGTCAATTCAAGCTGAGGCCTAGTCCGGAAATCAAGTTGAGGAAGCCTTACTGTCAATTCAGGCTGACGCCTAGTCAGGAAAATCAAGTTGAGGAAGCCTTACTGTGAATTCAGGCTGAGGCCTAGTCAGGAGAATCAAGTTGAGGAAGCCTTACTGTCAATTCAGGCTGAGGCCTAGTCAGGAGAATCAAGTTGAGGAAGCCTTACTGTCAATTCAGGCTGAGGCCTAGTCAGGAAAATCAAGTTGAGGAAGCCTTGCTGTGAATTCAGGCTGACGCCTAGTCAGGAGAATCAAGTTGAGGAAGCCTTACTGTCAATTCAGGCTGACGCCTAGTCAGGAAAATCAAGTTGAGGAAGCCTTACTGTCAATTCAGGCTGACGCCTAGTCAGGAGAATCAAGTTGAGGAAGCCTTACTGTCAATTCAGGCTGAGGCCTAGTCAGGAGAATCAAGTTGAGGAAGCCTTACTGTCAATTCAGGCTGAGGCCTAGTCAGGAGAATCAAGTTGAGGAAGCCTTACGGTCAATTCAGGCTGAGGCCTAGTCAGGAGAATCAAGTTGAGGAAGCCTTACTGTGAATTGCTGAGGCCTAGTCAGGAGAATCAAGTTGAGGAAGCCTTACTGTCAATTCAGGCTGAGGCCTAGTCAGGAGAATCAAGTTGAGGAAGCCTTACTGTCAATTCAGGCTGAGGCCTAGTCAGGAGAATCAAGTTGAGGAAGCCTTACTGTCAATTCAGGCTGAGGCCTAGTCAGGAGAATCAAGTTGAGGAAGCCTTACTGTGAATTCAGGCTGACGCCTAGTCAGGAAAATCAAGTTGAGGAAGCCTTACTGTGAATTCAGGCTGAGGCCTAGTCAGGAGAATCAAGTTGAGGAAGCCTTACTGTCAATTCAAGCTGAGGCCTAGTCTCGAAAATCAAGTTGAGGAAGCCTTACTGTCAATTCAGGCTGAGGCCTAGTCAGGAGAATCAAGTTGAGGAAGCCTTACTGTCAATTCAGGCTGAGGCCTAGTCAGGAGAATCAAGTTGAGGAAGCCTTACTGTCAATTCAGGCTGAGGCCTAGTCAGGAGAATCAAGTTGAGGAAGCCTTACTGTCAATTCAGGCTGAGGCCTAGTCAGGAGAATCAAGTTGAGGAAGCCTTACTGTCAATTCAGGCTGAGGCCTAGTCAGGAGAATCAAGTTGAGGAAGCCTTACTGTCAATTCAGGCTGAGGCCTAGTCAGGAGAATCAAGTTGAGGAAGCCTTACTGTCAATTCAGGCTGAGGCCTAGTCAGGAGAATCAAGTTGAGGAAGCCTTACTGTCAATTCAGGCTGAGGCCTAGTCAGGAGAATCAAGTTGAGGAAGCCTTACTGTCAATTCAGGCTGAGGCCTAGTCAGGAGAATCAAGTTGAGGAAGCCTTACTGTCAATTCAGGCTGAGGCCTAGTCAGGAGAATCAAGTTGAGGAAGCCTTACTGTCAATTCAGGCTGAGGCCTAGTCAGGAGAATCAAGTTGAGGAAGCCTTACTGTCAATTCAGGCTGAGGCCTAGTCAGGAGAATCAAGTTGAGGAAGCCTTACTGTCAATTCAGGCTGAGGCCTAGTCAGGAGAATCAAGTTGAGGAAGCCTTACTGTCAATTCAGGCTGAGGCCTAGTCAGGAGAATCAAGTTGAGGAAGCCTTACTGTCAATTCAGGCTGAGGCCTAGTTTGTAAAATCAGCTGAAGGAAGCCTTTGTGTAAAGAACTCTGTCTGGCACCTTTGAGATTTGGGATGTTGGGATGCTGGCCAATCCATGGTCCTGGCTCCCTCAAACTGCACCATGGCGTATAGTGGGTCTTGGGGGTTCTGTGTGCCAAGTTTGGTTTTGTTGTCTCATTGTTCGTGGCTGGCCAATGGGAGTCGTTTATGCAAATAATGCTGCCACATATCCTTCCGCCCTCCGGATACAAACATACATACAAACATTCCGCTTTATAAAGGTATAGAGATTATTCGAGTTTAGATACCGCCACTCCCCGAAGGCTTGGAGCGGTTTACAACATAATAATACAGTTAGCAGTCAACAACCACAAACATACAAACATATGATAAACAAACAATTTACAAATAACTAATTTAACAATTAACTACTGACGGGCCTGATCTGCACAATGGGATATAGCCAGGTGAGGTCTTTGACTGAGGAAAATTATGGGGTTAGGGTAAGCAGGAGTAAAGCTCGTATCCTGAGGAGGCAAACAGCTTGCCAAAGAGGGCCACCTACAGGTGATACCTGCCATGCCATCCACGGAAGGGAGCCGTATCATTCCGAAAGCCCCACTGATGCTCTCCAGTCCATGAGAAGCCAGGACAGCTGGGGCCTTTAGGCCCTCGGGAGAGGGCAAACTATCCCGGCCCACATGTCCTATGGGCTCATGGGCTAGAGCAGGGCTGTCCAACTGGCGGCCCTGGGGCCGTACACGGCCCTCCAGCCCCTTCCTACGGCCCCCTCATCTTTTTAATAAAAAATAAAAAAAGGAAAATAAATTAAATAATAAAATAAAAAAATTACCCACTTCCGGGTTCCGGAGGAAGTCTCGCGAGACTACGCCAGCCACACGGGATCTCGCGTTGAGAGCGAAATCCCGTGTATCTGGCGTACTCTCGCGATAGTTAATACAGTTGCCGAAATCTCGGGATTCAGCGGCTGTGCCAGGGCGAGGCCGTACAAGGCCAAGGCGAGGCCTGCGAGGCTCCGCCTGGGCCTGCTCCAGCTCGGCGCCAGCGAGGGCCCGGCCCTGGTTCCCTTCCTGCCCGAGGCCTCCGCCGCCTTCCGCGCCGGCCTCCGGGACCCCTTCCCGCCCGCACAGAGGCAGGCCTGCAACGCCATCGCCGCCTCCGCCCGCGCCTCCCAGGTAATGAACCCACAGCCTCAGCCGTTGGGAGGGTTCCCCCAGGCAGGAAGCATTAATTATATTTTATTAATGTATGTATATCCCCTCCCTCCATCCATGTCCCTTTCTGATATTATTATATTTTATTAATGTATTTATATCCCCTCCCTGGAGCCGGGGGAGGGGCGGAGCCAGGGCGGGGGGTGGAGCCGGGGCGGAGGCAGACCCTTTGGCCCCCCAGGTGATCAGTGACCGGAATTCCGGCCACAGGTCGGTAAGTTGGACAGCCCTGGGCTAGAGCAGGGGTGCTCACACTTTTTTTTAGCATGCGAGCTACTTATAATAAAACTAAGTCAGAAAGATCTACCTACCTCCTCAAGGCTGGAGAGGGGGAGGGAGGGGTGGGGCTTGGCGGGGCCTGGCTCCGCCCCCCTCTGGCTTCAGCTCTACCAGCAGCTTCTCCGGGCTTGAGGATGGCAGTGCCAAGCCAGCCTTGTGCTAGCTATGCCACCACTGGCTTCCCTCCTCAAGCCTGCAGAAGCTGCTGGTAGAGTGGAAGCAAAGGGGCGGAGCCAGGCTGTGCCAAGCCCCTCCCCTCTGGCTTTGGAGCGCCCAGCAGCTGCTCCAGCCTTGAGGAGGGCAGTGCCAAGCCAGCCTTGTGCTAGCTATGCCACCACTGGCTTCCCTCCTCAAGCCTGCAGAAGCTGCTGGTAGAGCTGAAGCAAGAGAGGGACGGAGCCAGGCCAGGCCAAGCCCTGCCCCCTCCCTGGCTTCAGCACTCCCAGCAGCTGCTCCAGCCTTGAGGAGGGCAGGGCCAAGCCAGTGGTGGCATAGCTTGCCACAAGGCTGGCTTGGCATTGCCATCCTCAATCCTGGAGAAGTGCTGGTAGAGGGGAAGCCAGAGGGGAGGTGGAGGCAGGCCGTGTCAAGCCCCGCCCCCTCCCTGCTGGCTTTGGAGCTCCCAGCAGCTTCTCCAGGCTTGAGGATGGCAATGCCAAGCCAGCCTTGTGCTAGCTATGCCACCACTGGCTTCCCTCCTCAAGCCTGGAGAAGCTGCTGGTAGGCGGAAGCCACAGGGAGGCGGAGCCAGGTCATGCCAAGCCCCCGCCCCTCCCCACTGGCTTTGGCGCTCCCAGCAGTTTCTCCAGGCTTTAGGGTGGCAATGCCAAGCCAGCCTTGTGCAAGCTATGCCACCACTGGCTTGGCATTGCCATCCTCACGCCTGGAGAAGCTGCTGGTAGAGTGGAAGCCAGAGGGGAGGTGGAGCCAGGCCGTGTCAAGCCACGCCCCCTCCCTGCTGGCTTTGGAGCTCCCAGCAGCTTCCCCAGGCTTGAGGATGGCAATGCCAAGCCAGCCTTGTGCTAGCTATGCCACCACTGGCTTCCCTCCTCAAGCCTGGAGAAGCTTCTGGTAGAGCGGAAGCCACAGGGAGGCGGAGCCAGGCCATGCCAAGCCCCGCCCCTCCCCACTGGCTTTGGCGCTCCCAGCAGCTTCTCAGGCTTTAGGGTGGCAATGCCAAGCCAGCCTTGTGCTAGCTATGCCACCACTGGCTTGGCATTGCCATCCTCAAGCCTGGAGAAGCTGCTGGTAGTGCGGAAGCCAGAGGGGAGGTGGAGCCAGGCCGTGCCAAGCCCCGCCCCTCCCCTCTGGCTTTGGAGTGCTCAGCAGCTTCTCCAGGCTTGACGATGGCAGTGCCAAGCCAGTGGTGGCATAGCTTGCACAAGGCTGGCTTGGCCCTGCCGTCCTCAAGGCTGAGGCCGAAGCCGGGGAGGGGGTGGGGCTTGGTGCAGAGCGGCCTTACTTAAAACTTGGAGGAAGTACAAAGACCTGCTTTATCGCCAGACCCCACATTGGGTTTCGCCGCTCGAAGCCCAACATATGCGGGATATCCCAGTCCATCGATGGTATACATATAAACAACTAGCTGTACCCGGCACGCGTTGCTGTGCCCTTTTTTAGGAGATGCGAGAAAGTCCAATCATCCACGGTGTGCCCTCCTCTAAACTGCAGTTGGATGGAGTGTGGGTCATGGGGGCATGGTGTGCCAAGTTGGGTCTTTATTGGTCTTGGTTCTGGGCCGCAGTGGTCTGTGGGGGAATGATGGGTTTTGAAGTACTACAAATCCCATTTTCCATGGTGGTACTTCAAGTCCCATCATGCATGGTCGGGGCTCTGTGTGCCAAGGTAGGTTACTGTAAATTCAGGCCGTACACAATGTCCCATGAGCTGAGGCCTAGTTAGGAACAGCAAGTTAATGAAGCCTTACTGTAAATTCAGGCCATACACAATGTCCAATGAGCTGAGGCCTAGTCGGAGAATCAAGTTAATGAAGTCTTACTGTCAATTTAGAGCGTAAACAGCTTCCCAGTAAGTGAGGCCTAGTCGGGAGAATCAAGTTAATGAAGTCTTACTGTCAATTCAGAGCGTAAACAGCTTCCCAGTAAGTGAGGGCTAGTTAGGGAAATCAAGTTAATGATGCCTTACTGTCAATTCAGGCCATACACAATGTCCAATGAGCTGAGGCCTAGTCGGGAGAATCAAGTTAATGAAGTCTTACTGTCAATTCAGAGCGTAAACAGCTTCCCAGTAAGTGAGGTCTAGTTAGGGAAATCAAGTTAATGAAGCCTTACTGTCAATTTTGGGTGTGGTCTGTGATTTTTTGGGGTGTAAATTTTCGGTTGGAAGTGATTTGGGTGTTTGTGTTGGGGATTAGCTCAGGCCTTTTCCTTATTCTGTTTTGGCAGTTTATTATGGATCGGAATTTTCATGTTGGCTGGCCAGTGCAGCAGTTATGCAAATCCGCCCTTATTGGCAGCCAATCATGTTGTTCAGAATGTAGAGGCTGGGTGAGTCTTTGCCTGCCCCGGAGGATGCTGGTAAATGTAGTTTTATTTTTACTTGTTGTTTTGGGGGCCTTTTAGGTTTTGGGGGGAAGTTTCTTTGCTACAAACGTACCTTGCTTGAGGCCTATTTCTGTTGGCAAGTATTGTGTTTCTGCGTTGTATGGTTTCTTTGTTTGAGGTATACATCACATGACGTGAACCCATTTATATAATAGATTGATCCAGAAAAGTGACACCCGATGGACTCTCAAACCATTAGATCAACTACGGGACCAGGGTCTTGAGATATCATGGTTCCAATATTCCCAGGTCAAGGAGCTCTTCAAAAAAGATGTGCTAAACAACTTTAGCACACAAGACTCATTGTGGGACAAAAGAATGACCCTGGAAAAGAGGATGATAACTCTCCTCTATAATGGACTTGGACACTCTGAGAAGTATTATAACAGACCAACACCCGAAAAATCGGATTGATTGGAAGAGATGCAAATCTTATTCACCAGAAGTGAATATCAAAGGAGAGTTTAAGATATAGGGAAAAGGCCTCTCCAAAATATCGGGGGAAAGAAGCGGACCAATAAATCAGTGCCCATATGGGGTGTTTGAATGTTCAAGGACTTTGAGACCCTGTTAACCTACCGGGAGTTCATTATGTCTCGCTTTTTTCTTTTTCTTTTCAATTTCTTCTATTCTAGACACCTATCCCCCCCCTCCCGTCTATCTCCCCCCTTTCACCCCCTCTACTATCAACCCCTTTTCCTTCTCTCCCTACTTTTCACCCACCTATCTGTCTTTTATGGTATGTGCAAAAACTCTTTAATAAAAAAAAATTTAAAAAAAGAAAAAAAAGGCTGAAGCCGCTGCTGGGCATGCTGAAGCCAGGGAGGGGGTGGGGCTTGGTGCAGCCTGGCTCCGCCCCCTCTGAGAAGCGCCCCATCTGGCTGGGATCGACCTCCTTCGGTCCCGGGATCAACTAGTCCAGGGCTGTCCAATTTCTTCCGGCCCAAGGGCCGGAATTCAGGTGACTGATCACCTTGGGGGCCGGAGTGGAGGCGTGGCCGCTCGCAGGGCGTGGCCGTAGCGGGGGCAGGGCCGCTCGTGGGGCGGGGCCGCTCCCGCCCTGGCGCGCATGCCCAGCGTCCTGTGCAACCTGCCCCTTTTCGGCGGGGTGACCTGATGACACACCACGCCTGACGTCACCCAGCCCGCCAGGACGGGATCGGCGAGCTGCCCTCCGGGAGCCGCCCTCTCCCGGGCTTACCTTCCTTCAGGCGCGGCCACTGCAAGAGCTCGGGTCACGGCGAAGGGCAGCTCGCTGATCCCGGCCCGGCCCGCCCCGCGCCCGGCATCTTGCGTGACCCGCCCCTTTTCGGCGGGTGACCTGATGACACACCACGCCTGACGTCACCCAGCCCGCCAGGACGGGATCGGCGAGCCGCCCTCCGGGAGCCGCCCTCTCCCGGGCTTACCTTTCTTCAGGCGCGGCCACTGCAAGAGCTAGGGTCACGGCGAAGGCGGCTCGCTGATCCCCACGGACCGGCCCGCCTCCCGCCCGGCATCTTGCGTGACCCGCCCCTTTTCGGCGCCTGACGTCACCCGCCCGAAGGGGGTGGGTCATGTAAGATGCCGGGCATGCGCGCTCAGGGCGGGATATCCGCGCCAGGGCGGGATCGGCGAGCCGCCCTCCGCCCCGTGTCCCCAGCTCTTGCAGCGGCGCGCCTGAAGGAAGGTAAGCTCCTGGGCTTACCTTCCTTCAGGCACGGCCGCTGCAAGAGCTAGGGTCACGGCGGAGGACGGCTCGCCCGATCCCGCCTGGCGCCGCATGCCCGGCATCTTGCGTGACCCGCCCCTTTTCGGCAGGGTGACGTCAGGCATTGAAAAGGGCCGGGTCGCGCAAGATGCCGGGCATGCGCGCCAGGGTGGGAGGCGGGCCGGGGGATCGGTAAGCCGCCCTCCGCCGTGACCCTAGCTCTTGCAGCGGCCGCCCTGAAGGAAGGTAAGCTTACCTTCCCTTCAGGCGCGGCCACTGCAAGAGTTTTTTGGGAATTTTTTTCCAATTTTTTTTTTTAAAAAACCTGATGTCTTGCAGGGGTTAGGGGGCCGTAGGGAAGGGGCTCGGGGGCCGTGTACGCCCCCCCCCCTGGGCCACCTGTTGGACAGCCCTGGACTAGTCTATAGCGATTGACTTCCTGGGCAGCACTGGGCTAGAGCCTTCCCTGTTAACTTAACCTGATTCTGGGGCTGGGGGCTCTTCAGATGTCATGCCCAGCTCCTGGTGTTAGTGTTCCAAAAAATTCTAGTACAGAATTTCTTCTGCCTCTTCAATGATTTAGAGTCCTTCCCCCAGTCAGATGTAAAAACCCTTAAGTAGGACTCAGGAGCAGCAACAACCCCAGCTGGGAATAGAGCTCCTTGCTGGGACCGCGGGCTAAACTGGATGCTCATTGGCTGGGAAGTAGTATTCCTCAGGGCTGATGTCAGAACCGGAACGGAAGTATCATCTCCAACTCGGTCTGCGAGGTCCTCCTGCTCTTCCGTTTTCCTGGTCCTCCTGCGCTTGCGCGGGGAACCCAGTGGTGCGGCGTGGCTGGGAGCGTCTCCAAGGTCAGCCGCCATTCTCCCCGGCCTATAGTCCAGCTGCGCCCTCCAGGCCTCTCTCTCCGCAAGGCTTAGGCCAGTCTTTCTCAACCAGTGTGCCATGGCACACTAGTGTGCCGTGACGGACCTCCTGCTGTGCCGCGAGAAAAGCTCTCTGCCCCCCTTCCTCCCCCTTCCTGCCGAACTCCTGCTGCTTGGGGAGGAGGGAGGAAGGGCCGGGCAGTGGCGAAGAAAAAGAAGAAGGGACCGGGGCGCCGCCTCCTTCGGCCGTTTCCCCAGTTAGCCTCCAATCCGCCATGACTCCCACCATGACTCTCGCCCCTCGCTCGCTGAAGCCACGTGGAGGAGCCCCGTCCACTGAAGCCCGTTCACCACTCATGCTCCTCCTCTGTAGGAGAGCTGAAGCTGGGGGAGGGGTGGGGCATGGTGCGGCCTGTAGGTGAGCTGAAGCTGGGAGAGGGGTGGGGCATGGTGCGGCATGGCTCTGCCCCCTCCCCTGGCTCCGGCACTCCCAGCAGCTGCTCCAGCCTTGATGGGACAGTGCCAAGCCAGCATTGTGCTGGCTCTGGCACCGCTGGCTTGGCACTGCCCCTCAAGGCTGGAGCAGCTGCTGGGAGAGGTGAAGCCAGGGGTAGGGCGGGGCATGGCGCAGCCTGGCTCGCGCCCTCCCCAGCTTCGGCACTCCCAGCAGCTGCTCCCAGCAGGCCACCAACCCCCAGCCGTTCTTTACTGTGTTAGAGTGTCATTTTGTGTCATTTGGGTTGGTGGTGTGCCCCAGGATTTTTAATGTTAAAAGTGTGCCGTGGCTCAAAAAAGGTTGGGAAACACTGGCTTAGGCTACGGCGGCGATGGCCAGCTCCATCCGCATGTGGAGGACGAGGCCAACTCGGCTCCCCTCCGGCAGACCTCACAGCACAGGCAGGGGCCCCAGGGGAGGCCTCAGCCTCAGCCCTAGGTCGAGCCGAGCTGCGTCACCCGGACCAGGGGCACACCATGATCCTCTCGAAAGGGCAACAATCTCCAAAGAGGCAGCTCCGGCCACTCACCCCGGTCGAGCCAACCTCCACGGGCCCGATCTGCGGCGACAACGGAGGGGATTCGTCCATTAATGGGTGACTCCACTGCCTCTCTTTGGACTCGATTCCATCGTTCCTTCCCAGTCTCCACCTCCAACAGCCCAGCCAGCAATGGTGGGCTTCGCGGTCTCCCTCTAGATTAGTGGTTCTCAACCTTCCCAATGACGTGACCCCTTAATACAGTTCTTCACGTTGTGGTGACCCCCAACCATATGTCAGATTATTGCATTTTGAATAGCAATTCATGAGTCAGCACAAGATATATTTTCGCAGTTAGAGATGACCTGCAGTGTGACATGTTTGACACCAGATGGCGCTGTCTCAAGACTGCTAAATGGAACCTTGAGGAATGTCAGTTACAAAGTGACAGTTGGGATTTGACAGTTGGGATTTAATATCTGTGAGGAAAGGATGTTTAGAAAGGTAGCTGTGATGGCTGTTGTTTTTCGATGTTTTGCCAGTTATTGTTAAATACAATTCAATACAAAGTTATATATTTACCTTGTGAATTGAATGAGAGTTTCATTATTCACTCTAACAGAGACTGGAGTTTTTGGGCCGATGGGGAATTAAACTTCTATATTTCTGTTGCCTATCCGCTGTGACATAAATACTCAACACCGAAGAATTCGTCCATTAATGGGTGACTCCACTGCCTCTCTTTGGACTCGATTCTATCGTTCCTTCCCAGTCTCCACCTCCAACAGCCCAGCCAGCAATGGTGGGCTTCGCGGTCTCCCTCTAGATTAGTGGTTCTCAACCTTCCCAATGACGTGACCCCTTAATACAGTTCTTCACGTTGTGGTGACCCCCAACCATATGAGTCGTATTGGATGGGCATTAGGGTCTCGTCCAATAAGCATCAGTGTTTCTCAACCTTCCTAATGCCGCAACCCCTGATCTAAGGCAGTGTTTCCCAGCCAGTGTGCCGTGAGCGATCACCAGGTGTGCCGCGGGAAATTGGAACCTCCAACACCCTTTCTTCCCCCTCCTGCCGAACACTTTTTCTTCTCCACTCGGGCTTTTGCTTCTCCCCGAGGGAGGGAGGAAGGAGGCGTGACCCATGCGGGCGCTACTGCACAGACCGCCCACGTCTTCCTCCCTCCCCCCTCCCCTCCTGAACACGCTCATGCTACCCCTTTGGATCAAAATGGCGGCAGTGTCTTCAGCAGGGAGGGAAGGGTGTGGTGGGAAGGGGGAGGAAGAGGTCTCTGTCAAAAGCTGGCATGGGCAAACTTGAACCTTCCAGGTGTTTTGGACTCCAACTCCCACCATTCCTAGCAGCCTCAGGCCCTTTTCTCCCCCCTCAGCCACTTAAGCAGGAAAGGGCCTCAGGCTGTTAGGAATGGTGGGAGTTGAGTCCAAAAGCACCCAGAGGGCCGAAGTTTTCCCATGCCTGTTTGAGGGACCTTAAAGTGGTGAGCCTCCTTCCAACATTGTGATTCTGGATAGAAAATAAACAACATAACATAACATTGTTTGAGTCCCCAGTGCTCTCTGGGTGTAGGTGAACTACAACTTCCACACTCAAGATCAATTCCCAAGCAAACCCTTTCAGTACTTTCTGTTGGCAATGAGAGTTCAATATGCCAAGTTTGGTTCAATTCCGTTGTTGCCAGAGTTCAGGATGCTCTTTGATGGTGTGTTAACTATAAATCCCAGAAACTCCCAAATGTCCAAGGTCTATTTTCCCAAACTCCATCTGTGTTCACATTTGGGCATATTGAGTATTTGTGCCAAGTTTGGTCAATGCCCACCAAACTCTTATAGTATTTTCTCTTGGTTCTGGGAGTTCTGTGTGGGAAGTTCGATTCCATTCCATCATTGGTGGATTTCAGAATGCTTTTGATTGCGGGTGAACTATAACTCCCAGCAGCTACAACTCCCCAATGACAAAATCAATTTTTTGACTGATGGTCCCTCCTTGGGTTAGTATTAGTATGTTTTGTGGCCAAATTTGGCAGCAATTTGTCCAGTGGTTTTTGAGTTATGTTAATCCCACAAATATATATATAACGAGAGAGAGAGAGAGAGAGAGAGAGAGAGAGAGAGCACAACAGCGCAGGCAGAAAACCAAACATTCTTGGTAGACACTGATTACCTAGATCCGGCGCAGTCTGGTTTTAGGCCGGGGCATGGTACCGAGACAGCCTTGGTTGCCTTAGTGCAGTGTTTCTCAACCTGGGGGTCGGGACCCCTGGGGGGTCATGAGGGGGTGTCAGAGGGGTCACAAAAGACCCCAAACTCCATCAGTGTTCACATTTGGTCATATTGAGTATTCATGCAAAGTTTGGTCCGGATCCTTCATTGTTTGAGTCCACAGTGATCTCTGGATATAGGTGAACTACAACTCCCAAACTCAAGGTCAATGCCCTCCAAACCCTTCCAGTATTTTCTGTTGGTCATGGGAGTTCTGTGTGCCATGTTTGGTTCAATTGTTGGTGGAGTTCAGGATGCTCTTTGATTGTGGGTGAACTATAAATCCCAGCATCTACAACTCCCAAATGATAAAATCAACCCTTCTCCCAATCCCACCAGTATTCAAATTTGGGCGTATGGGGGTCTTTGTGCCAAATTTGGTCAGTGAATGAAAATATATCCCACATATCAGATATTTACATTATGATTAATTACAGCAGCAAAATTACAGTTGTAGCAACGAAAATAATTTTGTGGTTGGGGGTCACCACAACATGATGAACTGTATTAAGGGGTCGCGGCACTAGGAAGGTTGAGAACCACTGCCTTAGTGGATGATCTACGCCGGGAGCTTGACAGCGGGAGTGTGTCCCTGTTGGTTCTGCTGGACCTCTCAGCGGCCTTCGATACCGTTGACCATGGAATCCTTCTGAGACGCCTTGCGGAAATGGGCCTTGGAGGCACTGTCTTGCAGTGGCTCCAATCCTTCCTGGAGGGCCGATACCTGCTCAACCCCTCAACCATTGTCTTGTGGGGTTCCTCAGGGCTCAATACTATCTCCCATGTTGTTTAGCATCTACATCAGGGCTGTCCAACTGGCGGCCCGGGGGCCGTATACGGCCCCCACCCCCTTCTCTGCGGCCCCCTAAGCTCTTTAATAAAAATAGAAATAAAAAATAAATTAAATAATAATATTTTAAAAAAATTACCCACTTCCGGGTTCCGGGCAAGTATTGCGAGACTACGGAAGCCACACGGGATTTCGCTCTCCACGCGAGATAACGCCTGCGTTGTGAGCGACATCCCGTGTGGCTTCCGTAGTCTCGCGATACTCCTGTTGCCGAAATCTCGGCTATTTAATCCCTGCGGCCCACGCAGACGCGATTTGGACCTTCTCGGCTGCTGCCTCGGTCGGTCGTTGCCTCTGCTCGTGGTCCGGCTACTCCTGGATCCTGCGCGTTTGGGAAGGTAGGCTAACCTTTATGTTATTATTATGTAATTGTGTATGGATGCCCCTTATGTATTCCCTCCCTGCATTTCCCCTTAGTAAAAGATTATATTATATTGTATGGATGCCTCTTATGAATTGTAAGTAAATTGGAGCCGGGGGCAGGGCGGGGGGCGGAGCTGAGGCAGGGGCGGAGCCGGGGGGCGGGGGCAGACCCTTCGGCCCCCCAGGTCATCAGCGACTGGAATTCAGGCCCCTGGGCCGGTAGAAGTTGGACAGCCCTGGTCTACATGAAGCCTCTGGGGGAGGTCTTGGCTTCGAAAGAAGCAGTGTAGATACATGTCTATATAAGAAAGGAAAAGAATCTAAAAAGCAAACATTTGTTTTGGTGTTTGTTGATGATCTCTTAGTACTAGCACCATCCGAAAGGGATGTGGAACAAGTTTTAAGGGACTAAACTCAAGTATGACTGTAAAAGATCTTGGAGAAGTCCAGAAATACTTAGGCGTAAATGTAACTAGAACTGAAAAAGATATTTGTCTAGATCAAAGACAAAATTTTTGAGTTACTTGAGAGAACAAGATTGACTCTGTGTAAAACAGTAGCAACTCAATGGTACCAGATTTTTTAAAGCTTGATAGAGGTGAAATGTTTGACAATCAAACGTTGTATAGATCAGTGGTTGGGAGCCTCTTGTATTTGGCAAATTGGACTAGGCCTGACATCGCCTATGCCACTAATGTACTAAGCAGGAGAGTGAATGAACCAACGTTGACTGATTGGCAAGCTGTAAAACGAAAGTGTTAAGATATTTGAAAGGAACATGTGACAAAAGCTAAAAGTTTGTCCAAAAAAAGCGGTATGAAGGGGTTTGCAGACGCAAGTTTTGGTGACAACGAACAAAACTTGTCATGTTCGGGTATCTAATTAGTTTTAATGGGATACAAGTGACATGGAAATCTCGTAAACAATCACACGTTTGTTTTATCCACGGCAGAAGCCGAATTTTCTGCTTTGTCTGACTGTTGTACAGAACTAGAGTGGATAAAGGCTCTAGTAAATGAGTTCCAAAGTTTTGAAGATAAGATATCTTTATTTACTGATTCTCAATCTTGTATAGCAATATCAAATGCTGAAGGATTAAAGCAGAGAACAAAATATATTGGGGTAAGGTACCAAAATGTTAGAAAGTTAGTACAGGATGGTTTTATTAATCCTGTGTATGTAGTCAGATGAGAATATGGCGGATATGTTTACAAAATCATTGACTAATTGTAAATTAAATGTATTTTGTAGGAAGATATGTTATTATAAGTAATGTGTGTACTTGTGTTGCTCATGAAGGAGGAGTGTCAGATTATTGCATTTTGAATGGCAATTCATGAGTCAGCACAAGATGTATTTTCTGCAGTGTGACATGTTTGACACCAGATGGCGCTGTCTCAAGACTGATGAATGGAATCTTGAGGAATGACAGTTGGGATCTGACAGTTGGGGAATTGTCCGTTGAAGAGGACAGTTGGATTAAATATCTGTGAGGAAAGGATGTTTAGAAAGGTAGCTGTGGTTGCTGTTGTTTTCCATGCTTAGCTTGTTATTGTTAAATACAATTCAATACAAAGTTATATTTTACCTTGTGAATTGAATGAGAGTGTCATTATTCACACGAACAGAGACTGGAGTTTATTGGGCCGATGGGGAATTAAACTTCTATATTTCTGTTGCCTATTCCGCTGTGGCATAAATACTCGACGCCAAAGAATCCGGAGTTTCGGGGTGCGGTGTTATCTGTACGCAGATGACATCCAACTCTGACACTCCTTTCCACCTACTACTAAGGAGACTGTTTTGGTCCTGAACCGGTGCTTAGCCGCTGTGTCGGACTAGATGAGGGCTAACAAATTGAAGTTGAATCCAGACAAGACAGAGGCACTCCTGGTCAGTCGAAAGGCCGAACAGGGCATAGGGTTATAGCCTGTGTTGGACGGGGTTACACTCCCCCTGAAGATGCAGGTTCGCAGCCTGGGAGTGATCCTGGACTCATCGCTGATCCTGGAAGCCCAGGTCTCGGCGGTGGCCAGGGGAGCTTTTGCACAGTTAAGACTCGGCGCCAGCTGCGCCCGTACCTTGGGAAGTCTGACTTGGCCACGGTAGTCACGCTCTGGTTACATCCGTATGGGTGCGACAACGCTCTCACGTGGGGCTGCCTTTGAAGACTGCTCGGAAGCTTCAATTGGTCTAATAATGGACAGCAGCCAGGTTGGTAACAGGAGCGGCACTCAGGGAGCATACCACTCCTCTGTTGTGTCAGCTCCACCAGCTACCAGTTTGCTACTGGGCACAATTCAAAGTGCTGGTTTTGGTCTTTAAAGCTCTAAACCAGTATTTCTCAACCTTCCTAATGCCATGACCCCTTAATACAGTTCCTCATGTTGTGGTGACCCCAACCATAACATTTTCATTACTACCTCATAACTGTAATTTTGCTAATGTTATGAATCGTAATGTAAATATTTGATATTCAGGATGCATTTTCATTCACTGGACCAAATTTGGCACAAATACCCAATATGCCCAAATTTGGTGGGGTTTTCGGGGGGCTTGATTTTGTCGTTTGGGAGTTGTAGTTGCTGGGATTTATAGTTCACCTATAATCAAAGATCATTCTGAATTCCACCAATGATGGTATTGGACCAAACTTGGCATACAGAACTCCCATGACCAACAGAAAATACTGGAAGGGTTCGGTGGGCATTGACCTTGAGTTCTGGAGTTATAGTTCACCTACCTCCTGAGATCACTGTGAAGTCAAACAATGATGGATCTGGACCAAACTAGGCACATATACCCAATATGCCCAAATGTGAACACTGGTGGAGTTTGGAGAAAATAGACCTTGACATTTGGGAGTTGTAGCTGCTGGGATTTATAGTTCATCCACAATCAAAGAGCATTCTGAACCCCACCAATGAAAGAATTGGGCCATACTTTCCACAGGAGACCCATGACCAACAGAAAATACTGAGTTTTCTGATGGACTTTGGAGACCCCTCTGACATCCCCTCGTGACCCCTCCAGGGGTCCCGACCCCCAGGTTGAGAAACACTGCTCTAAACGGTTCTGGTCCAACTTACCTGTCCGAACGCATCTCTCCCTATGAACCATCAAAATGCTTCAGATCAGGGCTGTCCAACTGGCGGCCCCGGGGCCGGATCCGGCCCCGTAGCCTGTTGGACACGGCCCCACCTATGCCCTCAGCCGCCATTTTTAAATTTGAAAAAAATATCGATTTTTTTAAAAAAATGGCGGCGGGGGAGGGAGGCGGGGCAGGGAGGAGGAAGAGAGCTAGCTCCTCCTCCTTTCGGCGCCCCCCTCCCTACCTGGGGCGGGAGCCGCCGAAAAAGGAGCAGAAGGCGGCGCCAAGAGCAGCGTCACAGGCCTGGCGTGACGCTGCCCCTTGCGCGCGCCGCCTGCGCAGCCCCTCCCTTCTAGGGCGGGAGGGGCGGAAAAGGAGGAGTAGGCGGCGCCAGAGCAGAGCGTCACAGGCCTGGCGTGGCGCGCTGCTCTTGGCGCGCCTGCTCCTTTCGGCGCCCCCCTAGGAAAGGGGCGCCGAAAAAGGAGGAGTAGGCGGTGCCAAGGGGCAGCGCGTCACGCCAGGCCTGTGACGCTGCTCTTGGCGCCGCCTTCTGCCCCCGGCCGTTTTAGGAGGGCGGGGCCTGGGGTTGGGGCGGGGCCTGGGGGCGGGCCGAGCGGCCCCCTAGGTCATCAGTGACCTTTTATCCGGCCCTGGACCCCGTAGAAGTTGGACAGCACTGCTTCAGATCATCCGGAGGCCCTGCTCTCGGTCCCGCCTGCTTCGCAGGCACGTCTGGCAGGGACCAGAGACAGGGCCTTCTCAGTGGTGGCTCCTCGGCTCTGGAACTCCCTTCCTAGTGATGTCAGATCGGCCCCCTCCCTCCTGACATTTCATAAGAAAGTCAAGACTTGGGCTGTTCGAGCAAGCATTCGCAGACAAACTTTAATCAATCGAGATCAAAGGATTAGTACGACGACGAAACGGAAACCGATTTTAAGATTGTGGAGCTGAGATTTGTATTTTGTAGTTTTAAATGGTTAATTTATATGGTTTTATATGATTGTTTTTATCTTATTATGATGTGTTGCATGTGGGCACTTGCTGCCGCTTGTTCACCGCCTTGAGTCGCCTTCGGGCTGTGAGAGGCGGTATAGAAGCATAGCAAATAAATCTATGTATATAATAAAAGTCAGTGTTTGCGGCGGGAGGTGCGGGCGGCGGGAGGTGCAGAGGAATATGTGGCAGCATTTCGATTGGTTGCCAGTGTGGGATTATTTGCATAACGGCTCTGATTGGCCAGCCTCTCAACATTCCTACACTCCTAGGCAGCAGAGAAAGGAAGGAAAGGGCCTGAGGCAGACAGAAATGGTTGGAGTTGAGTCCAAGACACACAGAGCCCACATGACCCATTCTACATCCTGGTGCAGTTTCAAATAGGGCGAAGCATGGATGATGGGACTTGAGGTACCTCCACTCACCTCCAGAGAGGGTAAAAGAAAGGGCCTGACTGAATTAACACTAGATTTTTCTGGACTAGGCCTCAGTTACTCCATAAAGGCTCAAAATTGACAGTAAGGCTTCATTACTCTCTCCCTTATTAGTCAACATTTACATGCGTCCCCTGGCCCAGCTGGCCCGTGACTTTGGTCTGGAGTGTTATCAGTACGCGGATGACACCCAGCTTCTGCAGAGAATGGACGGCAGGCCGGACACCGTACCCGATTGTTTCCATCGATGCCTCGAAGCCGTGACTGATTGGCTGCGTGCCAGCCGGCTGAAGGTGAATCCGTCGAAGACGGAGATCCTGTGGCCCGGTCGCCCTGGGCTGGATGAGTGCCGGTTGCCTACCCTGGATGGCGAGCGGCTTAGCCCGTCATCTTCGGTTAAGAGCTTAGGTGTTCAGTTGGACTCCCTGCTGACCATGGAGTCCCAGGTCTCTGCGGTCAGCAGGGTGTCCTTCTTTCACCTACGACAGGCTAGGCCAGTGTTTCCCAACCTTTTTTGAGCCGCGGCACACTTTTAACATTAAAAAAATTTGGGGGCACACCACCAAGCAAAATGACACTCTAACACAGTAAAGAACGGCTGGGGGTTGGTGGCCTGCTGGGAGCAGCTGCTGGGAGTGCCGAAGCCGGGGAGGGGCGGAGCCAGGCTGCATGCCCGCCCCTACCCGGCTTCACCTCCCCAGCAGCTGCTCCAGCCTTGAGGGGGCAGTCCCAAGCCAGCGGGTGCCAGAGCCAGCACAATGCTGGCTTGGCACTGTCCCCTCAAGGCTGGAGCAGCTGCGGGGAGTGCCGGGGCAGGGGGCAGAGCCACGCCCCCTCCCCCCAGCTTCAGCTCTCCTACAGAGGAGGAGCATGAGCTTCAGTGGGTGGGGCTCCTCCATGCGGCTTCAGCGAGCGAGGGGCGAGAGTCATGGTGGGAGTCATGGCGGATTGGAGGCTGGCTGGGGAAAGCGGCTGAAGGAGGCAGCGCCCGGTCCCTTCTTCTTTTTTCTTCGCCACTGCCCGGCCCTCCCCCAAGCAGCAGGAGTTCGGCAGGGAGCGGGGGGGGGGGCAGAGAGCTTTTCTCGCGGCACAGCAGGAGGTCCGTCACGGCACACTAGTGTGCCACGGCACACTGGTTGAGAAAGACTGGGCTAGGCGACTGGCGCCCTACCTGTCCAGGAGCGACCTGGCGACGGTAATCAGCGACAGTCATGGAGACTAGACTACTGTAACGCGCCCTCTACGTTGGCCTTCCCTTGTCGACAATTCGGAAACTCAAGCTAGTGCAGAATGCCGCCGCTGTCTTGCTGACAGGCTCGTCGGTGAGAGCACATCACGCCCATTCTTCGGCAGCTGCACTGGCTTCCTATCGAGTACCAACTCGCCTTCAAGGTGCTGGTACTGACCATTAACGCCTTATACGGCCTAGGGCCTGCGTACTTGAGGGACCGCCTTACCCCGTATTCACCCCCGAGATCATTGCGGTCTCATGAACAGAATCTGCTGACGATACCATCGGTCCGCTCCTGCCACCTGTCTGTGACCAGACAGAGAGCCATCTCTGTGGCAGCCCCAGTGCGGTGGAACTCCTTGCCGGTCAGCGCTCGAGCCATCTCAGAGCTAGCTCCATTCAGCAGGGCCTGTAAGACCGCCCTCTTTGGATTAGCTTTCAATTAGACACAGAAGGATTGTACCTCAAGTAACCTATGTATGTCTCCCTGCACCTCGCAATGTGTTGGATTGTGTTTTAATGTGTTTTTATGCTTTTAATTGTAGGGCTGCATGTCTGTGACATGATGCCCATATATATTGTTATCCGCCCCGAGCCTGTGGGGAGGAGCGGAATACAAAATCGAAGTAATAAATAAATAAATAAATAAATAAATAAATAAATAAATAAACTACATTTTCCCGACTAGGCCTCACTTAATGGGCTAATGTTTACGGCATGAATTGTCAGTAAAGCTTCTTTAACTCGATTTTCCCGACTGAGCCTCAGCTCATGGGACATT
>JARBWK010000928.1:0-22993 GCA_030556195.1 Anolis apletophallus
CATCATAATGCAAAAAGAGAAAAAAAAACCTGATAAAAGTATTATACCAAAGCTTGCTGCAGTGTGTTCACTGACAACAACCCAGGTGCATGTACACTGTGATTCATGCTGTTTGACACCCCTTTAACAGCCAGGGATCAATGCTGTGGAATCCTGGAAGTTGTCGTTTGTTGAGTCTCCAGGCCTTTTGGCATAGAAGGCTCAAGACCATGCAAAACTACAACTGTCAACAAAGCTTTGAGTGAAGATAATTTTTTGCAGGCTCTTTAACTCCCCCCCCCCTCTCTTTCAGTTAACCGGTCACTTTCAATCCTTTAATTCTGGAATTAATGAAATGTACTTGCCTGGTCTTATCAGAAACTTTCCAGCTAATCTGTTTGTGGTCCTGTTTGGAGACGGTCTGAAGAAGTGAGGCTGGGAGCAAAGATGTGGCGGCTGGTGCTGACAAACCTCCCACCTTCGAAAGCGTTTCATCCCAGCTCAAAACCACTTTCTTTCTTATCAGAAAGAGAGCAGAATGGGCCTGGCACTTGTACTTGCCCAGTGTGGAGGGAGGCTTTTTGGCACTGGCCCTAAAGCCCTGGCGCTTTGACTTTCTCTCCGGTCACAGCATTTCCCAGAAAGGAGACGAGAAGCTCCCCCTTGGCTGTGGGAAAGTAAATAGTCAAGGCATTGGGAAGATAAATGAATTGCGTTCAATACTGCCGAGTCCTCTCCTTTAGGAAAGTCAGAACCACCTCCCAGACAGACAGTCCTTATGGACTCTGCATAGACATACCAATGCACCCACACTCAATGGAAAGGGCCTCATAGCAATGAAAGTGGAATCAATATAGTTCATAGAGGAGAGAGACCAGGGAGCTGGATGCAAAAGAGAGGGCCCAGCTGTATCTCATTCTGGCTTGTTGCTATAAATCCCTAACTAGAAATCCTTTCTTTCTAAGAAGTGGCGAGAGTGGTGTTCGATAACACATGGGCCTGGCAGGAATGGAGCTAGAAGAGTCTTTTGCTGTGGCTGCTATAGGAGGCCGGAACACCCTCAGCAAGCTCTCCTGCTCCTAGCTTGATGCTCCTCGTGAGTAAGACTGCAACTCCAGGCCATCTCCAGCTGGGAGCGACTAACCAACTCCAGGAGGATGCAGCTATAAAAACTAAGGCCACGCTGAAGACGAGCCCCAGAAGACTCTTTTTGCATCCGAGTTGGTTTGGCCTGCAGCAGGGAGTTCCAATGTTCTTGAATGCTATATGTGGTCTAGCATCATTTATAGCAAAGGCTGGGACTATGACTCAGAAGACCTCAAGCCATTCCTATCCTTCTATTCCTATGCCCCACTTGACCGGAAACTTTGTAGCGCAATCTTAATTAATAACACTTCAGATCGCAACATTTTTTCCCTTCCGCAAAGATACGGAGTGTCCCATATGGCTCTCACAGATTCTGATGAAATAAACCTTTCCGGGCTGCAGAGCACTGCTAGCCCGCCCGGGATGCCTCTCTCGGGGAGGCCGGAGCTGCGTTCTCCAAAAACCGCGGATTTGGAGTCTTTCAAAATGGCGCCTTTCTCCCCCAGCATCTGCAAGTGTAGCAACCCAGCCTCCATTCCAGCTGAGGGGGCAGGGGGCCGCCCCGGGGGTCCCAATTGCTTTGGATCCAATTGCTATAGATCCAGGTGAAGAGGATGAAGGGGCTGCTGGACCCGCATCTCCAACAGACAGTTTGCAATGGGATGACACCTGGCCTGAGGACTATCCGGAGTTAGAAGGTCAGTGTGACTCAGGATCAGATAATGAATATGAACGTCCAGGGGGGCACGGATCCCAGGAGCGTTTATGGGAACCAGCGGGGGATGTGCCGATGGAAACCGAAAGGGAGGAAGCTTCCCAAGAAGATAGTGAGCCAGCTGCGGCTCGGCCTGGGAGATGTTTTGACCGAAGAAGCAGCATCGAGTCCAATCGTAAGGAATGGAGACGAAGCCTAGAGCGGCGCTGGTCTCACAAAGGGGGAAACTAAATAGACGTTCCGTGGGAACGGTTCTTCAGTTAGTCGGCCACTTCTGATCTGAAGGGAGTGAAGCGACTGGATCCCTGAAGCCATCGTTTGGCTTGCCTTGCCAAGGAGCTTACCTTGGTCCTTGTACTTCTATGGACATTGCTTTGAATTGCCTACGGATTACGTGCTTTGCTTTGATTCGCCTTGTTTTTATGGACACTGTTTTTGGAAGATTTCCTGCTTTTTCATTGAACACTTGTTGCTAATTACTTTGGACTGTTTGATACTTTCTTAATTGGACAATTTACTTTTTCACCTGTTCTTTATTACTCAATAAATAGTTAATTGATCATTGTCTCTGTGTGTGTGCTTAAGGGGCCGAGCCAAGACCCAGCATTGTGACAGCAAGAACTTAAGTTTAATCGATTGACCCCGTTCAAATTCTATATTTTTCTTTGGCTTATTCTAAGACTTTCTGCCATCTTGTTTTCTTCCTTTGAGCTCCTCTGCCTCTGCTACAGCCTTTTGATTTTTAAAGAATATCTTTTTTCCAAAGAGCCAGCTGTCTGTCAGAACTTGCCTGTTCCACAATACATTTGTTCCCGCCACTGTCTACGGGCCCCCTGGAGGTTCAAAAACCATGGACTTCCTATGAGCACGTACCTGGGAAGTTGCATGAAGGTGAACCAATGTTGGGAGGCCCTGAAAGGCGGGGGATTTATAGTTTCCCAAAGGTTTTTATGTTTTAGGACTCTCCTCTGTGCTGACTTCAGGAAAAGACTCATTCATTTAGTTCTCCTAGGACTGAACCAGATGAATTTCTTTTTTCTTTATGAATTCCTCATCATGATTTCCCCAGAACATATGGATTGCTGTTTTAAATTCCCCCTATGAACTGCTGGACAAAGATCTTTCCCTTTTCCCTTTATTATTAAATGTATTGGTGATGGTGGATATATCCCCTTTTGATTCCCATCTATGTATCCCCTGCCTGCATGTTTTTCCTTCCCATGTGTCTTTTAAAAATATAATGAGAAAATGCCATGTGTTTGTGCTGTCAGCTGCTGCAAGTGAAGATCAGGACAGCTGCATTCCAAGCCACACCTTTTGATTAACTCATCAATGACTATTGCATGATCATAAAGGGCTTTTCGGGTGCGGAAACAGGAGCTATCTTGTCTCCCAATGAAGACCCCTTATCTCTCAGCAGGAGGGTCCTCGAAGTTTCGCTCCCACCTCAGGCTGGGAATATTGGCATAATTATTTCCATTCATCACAACGGCTGGTTTTCCCGGCTTCGGACCCCGGAGAATCTCAGCAGTCTATAAAGATCTTTTTATTTATCTTTTTTCCAAGACTTCCTTGCAAAGATCCGTATCTGTCCTTTGTCAACAGGAAGGGACAGATTTGGCCAGTTCCCCATTTCCCATAAAGAACAAAATACTTTCTTAGCCCGAAAGGCTGAGAACATGGGATCTTAATTTACATAAGGACAAATTTAATCAAGACACTTCCAGCCACATTGTTTCTCCCAAGTTCCCGCCTCCTGCTTCCCATTCACCAGAACAGAGGTGGCGCTGTTTCACTATTGGCTCCCCTCCAGCTGGTCTCAACGTTCCATCCAATCAGCATGGAGCCGGCCGGCATGCACGGGCGGGAAATTAGAATTTTGACAGCTCTGTATAACTATAAATATGGCATGTATTTTGAATGTAACCTTATGACTGCTTTGCGGCAAGGATATTGCGGTTGTCATTCTCTTCAGCTGATGAGAAATAAAGACCTCGGTGGCATCTTCTTCTGGACTCCTTTGGTGAGATTATTTGGGCAAGGGATGGTTATTTCTAACTCCCCAGAGTCTCTTTAAAATCCTCGCTTTAGGGGTACTTCTGGGCCTGTGCCCCCTCTGGGCCAGGCTACCTCCAAATTGCTTGATAACAACAAGACCTGCAGGGCTAGAGAAGTCTCCTGCTGTAGAAGAGACCAGAATATCACCAGCAAGCTCTTCTGATTGCATTTTATTCATTGTATCTTTGCTGTTTTAATTTCAAACAGAATTTGGTCATTGACTGTTAACTCCCGTTACATTTAAGATCTAAATATTGACACCCCTTCACTCTATGGTTAACTGCTTTCAAAATCTTGGCACCTTGTACCCTTAACCATATATCCTCACAGAACAGGACTTTATACCACCATACCTCATGATAACAGCCCATACGATCATATTCTATCAGGGATTTAGGTTGTGTCAAGGAGGGAGGGGGTCAAGTGATTGCTTGCTAGAGAGGGTTAGGAAGGGAGGGCTTTAGTTACTATATCATTCTATCCTAGCAGTCTGAATATTTATTTATTTCCTATATTTAAATAAATAAATAAATAACAACTATGGGAGAACGAAGAAGTTTGGAAACAATGACTCAGCACTTTGTATGTTTTAATCTGTATTACTGTTTTATATGTTTTAACTGTTTATATGTTTATGATTTCATATGGTGTGTTTATCGTTATGTTATGATGCGGCATTGCATTTTTGCTGTAGTTTGTAAGCCACCCTGAGTCCCCTTCGGGGTTAGAAGGGCAGGGTATAAATAAGTAATAATGGAACATGGGTGGGGTATGTTTCCCAGTGTACCCATCCTCATATCATCATAAGCTGTCACTTGTGGTCCATGAGTCTGATTGTCTTCCAGTGGTAGAGTCTTGGTGGTGAGTCCACAAGTGACTGTAGACACACCTATTCTGATCCGCATGGTCTTTCTTTCGCAGCGAGATCATACATTTCCAGAAGGAAGGTGGTCCCAAGAGGGGTTTGCTTGGCACAACTTCCTCTTGGCACATTTCTCCTTTTCACCCTCCATTTGAGTTCCATAGCACTATCAGTCACACCTGACCTCCAGCTGACCTCCAGTTCCAACGTTTGAGGCCCAGGTCTTCTGAGTTCTTTCTTGGTGTCTATGCCACATTTTTTGAAGTTTGGCTTAAAGATCATTTTAAATCTCTTATGTTTTTTGCACAGAAATTACTTAATTTGTATTGTCCTGCCATGGCTGGAATCAATGGGTTGTTGTAGGTTTTTCGGGTTAGAGGGCTTGCCCGAGATGAAAGGAATTATCTCCTTTTCTGCAAAGTGCCTTGGCTACTTGCTACCCACAGGTAAGAAGGAGTTTCTCTTCTCCTTTTTGGGAAATGCCATGACTGTAGAGAGAGTGAAAGTGACAGGGTTTTAGGACCAGTGCCAAAGTAAATACTAATAGCACCTTCTGAGTGTATCCCTTGCTGTGTGTGCTGTGCACACGCAAAGGATTTCAACAGTAAAAGTGATTTAAAGATGGGTTTAAAGCCAGCCTTTTAAAATGTGGCATAGACACTGAGGGCCCGTCCAGACAATACCTTTATTAGATTTACGATGCCATAAATCTCTCCAGCAGTGTGCAAAAGAATGAGGAAGTAGTTCATCAGTATCACAAGTGGACGGTAAAGTGACAGCTCTCCAGTGGCCTGAATTCAAAAGCATACCCTCATCGAGCTGGAAAGTTAAATAGCCTCTGTGTGTCTGACTATATATGCTGTGTGTCTATGGCATTGAATGTTTGCCATGTCTATGTGCATTGTGATCCACCCTGAGTCCCCTGCGGGGTGAGAAGGGCGGAATAGAAATACTGTTAATAAACAAATAAATAAAAGCATCCCAAAAGCTCTAGTTCATACTAGAGGGTGGCCAAACGAGGTTCCCTGAAAATACGGGAGGAATTGCTACAAAGAAGGGAAACCCCGGAATAAAAGGTCCCCTTTTACCCCATTTCTGGCCAGAAGAACCGCATCTTCATGTGTGTGTGACCCTGCATTACCAAAAACATGCGTGTTCCTTCCCTCTCCCCTGTCTGGACTCCCTCCCTGGTTCCTTCCCCCACCCCCCAACTTACTGGAGCCTTCACCAGAACTAGTCCTGAAGCCTCTCTCCTTCCCCCCTGGAAGATCCAACAAGGGGCCTTGGATCAGAAATCCCCCCTCCCCTACCCAAAGCCCTCTTTCATCTCTTCCAAGGGGGGGGGGGTGAGGCAGAAAGGCTTCAACCCTCAGGTTGAGAAATGTCTCTCTAGGACCAGATGAAATACATCCAAAGGTATTGAAAGAACTGGTAGAAGAAATTCAGAAGCAATGCCAATCCTTCAAAGAACCATAGAATAGTAGAAAAGTGTATTATTTGCTTGAGGATTTAAAACTGCACGGAGCTGGAACGCTCTCCTGGCCGAAACACCATTGAAAACCCACTGGCCACCCCCAGAGTTATTAACAAAATAAGCCCTTTGGCTCACTGAAGGAAAACTAAAATGATTTCTTCTTCAAATAAGGTATGCTGCCACTTTTGGACTCTGGATTGGTGCTGGCACTGGTTTAAGTTCTTTTGACTGAGGCACACGTGAGGCAGTTGTTTGAACAAACAACAATAAATTTTATTTGAGGGAACTTTCAAGAACAGTTAACAAGCTTAATGGTTTCGAGAGATCTTGGCATGAACATGCCATTTTGCAAGCTTTCCGGAAAGCCAGTAGCTTGCTCACTCTTCGAACTTCAGGCGGTAGATTGTTCCTCAGGCCTGGTGCTGCCATAGAGAAAGCTCTCTGCCTAGTTGACAACAAGTGAATGGTTCGCAGAGAGGGAATCTGCAGGAGATTAAGATCCTTGGATCGAAGAGATATCTGGGGAACATATGGGAGTAGACGGTCCCTTAGGTACACCGGCCCCAGACCATGCAAGGCCTTAAAGGCCAACACCAGCACCTTGAAGGTGATCCGGTGCTCGATTGGCAACCAGTGCAATCACTGCAGAGTTGAGTAATATGAGCCCTGGCCGGCACTCCAGCCAGGAGTCTTGCTGCTGCATTTTGCACCAGTTTGAGCTTCTGGATGACTGACAAAGGAAGACCGATGTTAAGGGCGTTACAGTAGTTCAGCCTCAAGATGACCGTCGCCTGGATCACCATGGCTAGGCCATTTCTGGTGAGATAGGGCACCAGCTGCCTAGCCTGCCACAGATGGAAAAAGGCAGATCTGCTGACCGCAGAGACCTGAGCCTCCATTGTCAGCAGATGGTCCAATTGGATCCCCAGGCTCTTTACTAGGGATGACGGACGTAGTGCCTTGCCATCCAGAGTAGGCAGCCAGAGCTCACATCCACCTGGATGGCCCAGGTAAGGATTTCTGTCTTCGATGGGTTCACTCTCAACCGACTGGCTCGTAGCCAACCAGTCATGGCTTCAAGGCAGTGTTGGAAACAATCGGGTCCATCCTCAGCACCAGCTGGGTGTCATCCGCATACTGATGACACTCTAGACCAAAACTTCGCACCAAATTGGCAAGTGGCCACATGTAGATGTTAAATAATAAAGGAGAAAGAATGGCTCCCTGAAGCACCCCACAACTTAAGGGAAGCCTCTCAGAAACCAGACCTTCCCTCTCCACTCACTATCCCCGATCGAGGAGAAAGGAGGACACCCATTTCAGAGCAGTTCCCCTGACTCTTGTCATGGCTAGGCGGTGGGTTAACAATGCGTGGTCTACCTTATCAAAAGCTGCCGTGAGGTCCAATAACACAAGCAGCGCAGATCCCCCTTGATCCAATTGGCAGCGGAGCTGGTCTGTGATGGCGACCAGCACAGTCTCTGTCCCATGCCCAATACGGAAACCGGACTGGTAGGGAAGCCACAGCAAACAAGGAAAATGGCTGCGCACAGTAGAATGCAAGCTATACACAAAATGAATCGGGAACAAGAATGAAAAGAAAAATGGTGATATGCTTCATCTCAGAAAAATAATAGGGAAGAACACCCTCAAAGCCTTTGTGAGAGCATAAATCCCCAAAGCTCAGGCTCCAAATGACGTGATTATAGCCAATGTGTTGACGCCACTGTTGCTCTTATTGCAACTCAGGTTGCACTGTAGAATTAATACTGTTTGGTACCTCTTTGACTGCCATTGCTCAATGCTATGGAGTCCTGGGAATTGCATTTCTATGAGGCCTTCTATGAATCATACAATCCTAGAATCCTAGAGTTGGAAGCGACCTGGTGGGCCATCCAGTCCAACTCCATTCTGCCAAGAAGCAGGAAAATCACATTCAAAGCACACCCAACAGATGGCCATCCAGCCTCTGTTTAAAACTCTCCAAAGGAGCCTCCACCACACTCCAGGGCAGAGAGGTCCACTGCTGAACAGGTCTCCTTACAGTCAGGAAGTTCTTCCTCAGGTTCAGGTGAAATCTCCTTTCTTGTAGTTTGAAGCCATTGCTCTATTGCAGGGCTGTCCAACAGGCGGCCCTGGGGCCAAACACGGCTCCCGAGCCCCTTCCCTGCGGCCCCCTAACTTGTTTTAATAAAATACAAATAAAAAATAAAATAAAATAATAAAAAAATACCTACTTCCGGGTTTAGGCAAGCATCGCAAGACTACGCCAGCCACAGACGGGATTTCGAGGGAGGTCGAAATCCCGTCTGTGACTGCGTAGTGTCGCGATAGCTGCCGAAATCTCGGGATTCGCGGCCGGCCTGGGCGCGCGCCTCCTCCTCCCTCGCAGCTGCTTCCAGGCCAGCCCCCATTCCCTCAGAGAGAGGAAGGAGGGGAGTGAGGCAGGGAAAGCCCCTCCTGGCTCCGTCCTCTTCCTGTGGAGGGCCCTCGCTTCCCGCCCCGCGGATGGGAGAGCCGCCGCGCCCGGCCTGAGCTTGGCCTCGGCTCCAGTGGGGCTCTTCAGGGATGGTGGCGGCGTTGGCGCTTCGGCCCTGTGGCAGGGCTCCCGCAGTATGGGTAAGGAAGGGCCTGGCTCGAATCAATCAATCTAAAAACAGTGGGACGTTGGGTGAGGCGGGGGAGGGGTCCTTGGCGACGCTTCCTTCCCTCCTCCGCCCCCTCCCCTTGTTGTGCTGCCTTCCCCCGGGTGCAGGGTGCAACGTGGCTTCCTTTGCGCCTGCCCCCGTGGCTTGTTTTCCCTTCAGGGAGGGAGGGAGCTCTTTGGGCCTCCTCCACCCGCCTCTGGGAAAGGAGGCCCCATCAAGCCCTGCGACGGCATAGAGGTGTTTGGGGTTTTTTTTTGGTGTGTCCCAATTTGAGTGTGGACTGAAATAACTCAAAGGTATTAGGAAACATTTCCCCAAATCCACCAGTGTTCCCATTTGGGTATATTGAGTATTCATGCCAAGTTTGATCCAGATTCATCATTATTTGAGTCCACAGTGCTCTCTGGATGGAGGTGAATTACAACTCCACAACTCAAGGTCAATTGTAAGTAAATTGGAGCTGGGGAGGGGGCAGAGCTGGGGAGGGGGCGGAGCCGGGGGAGGGGCGGGGCGGAGCCAGGGTGGAGGTAGACCCTTCGGCCCCCCAGGTGATCAGTGACCGGAATTCCGGCCTTTGGGCCCGTAGAAGTTGGACAGCCCTGCTCCATTGCATCCTAGTCTCTGGGGCAGCAGAAAAGAAGCTTGCTCCCTCCTCCCTATGACTTCCCCTCACATATTGATACATGGCCCTCATCATGTCTCCTCTCAGCCTTCTCTTCTTCAGGCTAAACATGCCCAGCTCTTTAAGCTGCTCCTCATAGGGCTTGTTCTCCAGACCCTGGATCATTTTAGTCTCCCTCCTCTGGACACATTACAGCTTGTCAATATCTCTCTTCAATTGTGGTGCCCAGAATAGGACACAGTGTGATTCCAGGTGTGGTCTAGCCAAGGCAGAAGAGAGCATGGAGAGCAGGACTTCCCTGGATCTAGGCACTAGGCTCCTATTGATGCAGGCCAAAATCCCATTGGCTTTTTTGCCACCACATCACATTGTTGGCTCATGTTTAACTTCCTCCCCACAAGAACTCCAAGATCTTTTTCACGCGTCCTGCTCTCGAGCCAGGCATCCTCCTCCTCCCTTTCTGTCTCTTTGCATTTCCCTTTTCTGCCTAGGTGGAGTCTCTTGCATTTGTCCCTGTTGAACTTCCTGGTGTTAGTTTTGGCCCATCGTCTCTCTCATCTGAGAAGATCCTTTTGAGTTCTGCTCCTGTCTTCCGGAGTCTTGGCTCTCCCTCCCCATTTGGTCCCGTCTGCAAACTTGATGATCCTGCCTTCTCTCCCTTCATCTAGTCATTGATACGTAAAGATCCTGAGCAGGACCGGGATGCCCAGGAGAGAACCCTGCTGGTGGCACTCCGCTCGTCACTTCTCTCCAGGATGAAGAGGAGGAAGCATTTTAGTCATGGCAGTCAAAGGGGTGTCAAACTGCATTAATTTTACAGTGCAGATGGAACCTGAGAGAAATAACAAGCTTAGAAAGAGCCCAGGCTGTTGTTTACTGAGCTGTTTTGGTGAGAAGACAAAGTAAATTGATCATCTTTCGACAAATGAATAATCCATATAACCACGCCAATGACAAAAACACAACCAACAAAAGCAAACAGACCTTTTTCAGCCACGGTCTTTCCCAATTCCAGCTTCTCCTTGGCTTTGGCCTGGCACCTCCATTCTCTGCCATGAACGCTTGAATCTTTTCGTCTGTTAAGACAGGCTCCACGTAGAGCCTATTGGAGAAATGCCTGCCTCCACCCTCCTCCACCATTTCCTGAACTACCTCCATCAGCTCAGAGACCTGCCTCTCCTGTTCCTCCCCAGATGCCCTGTTATTGAAAGCACACATGCGCCCCCCACACTTCCGAATGAGCCCCTGGAGAGCCTCATTATCTGAGCCCCACACGTAGTCATCCAAGGAATCCCCACCTAAATCCTCCTTGCGAGTGAAGAGGATGACCATGTGCCTGAAGGCCTCTTCCCCAAACAAAACCTGGACTTGATTGGCTGCCACTGCTTCTTCTGCAGTGAAGCACCCCATCTGGGTCACAAACACTAAGGCATGAGGGCCGGGCCTGGAGAGCTCAATGCAACGCCTGATCTCCGACAGTAGTATCCTGCTGGAGGTGTCAAGAAGGTCTGGAGTGTCGATCACAGAAAGGTCCAAGTCTCTCCACCTCCCTGGCTCTTGTTGGCACCTGAGCGTGGTCGTCCTTGGTGCCACAATAGACTCAAACACCTTCCGCCCAAGAATGGTGTTTCCTGTAGCGCTCTTCCCACCTCCAGTCTTTCCAACAAGGATAATCCTGCGTTCAGATTTCTCCTTCCGTGGCTCTGAAGAACAAGGCAGTGAAAAAAGAGACAGAGCTGATCTTCCTGCTGGAAATCAACAATGCGGTGCACAAGAAGAATGCAAGAGTGGCTCCCAGTAGCAGTGGGAAAACAGGAGGCAGTGTTTAGCTTTTTAGAGTCAACAGAACTCCTTCTCTCTTATGGAAAACCGCCTTGTCCCCCTGTGAGATGGAGACTGATATCTCTCAGTCTCCTTACCCAACGCCTTCTCATTCTGTTCTTGTTCCTGACATTCCCTCTCAACCTCCTTCGGATGTAGGCAGACCAGACTAGGACCCAGTAACCATTCCTACTGTCATTGAACACACAGATCCCTGCTTTTTAATTGATCTAGCCACTGCCAGCTGCAACAGAGAGTTCCACAGATCCTGGATCTCACCACCCCATGGAGTTGATCTAAATTTCAACCAAGGTATTGCACCAGCTGCAGCTCCAAGAAAAGTCTCTCTCTTTTTTCTCCCTCTCAGTCTCCTCTGTCCACTTTGTAACAAAAGCCCCTAATATAATGTATCTCTTTCCTGACTTTCTGCTCTCTGCATGATACATTGTGTCTTTCTCTGACTCAAACCTATGAACGTTCTTTCTTCTGAGCCACAAAGCCTCCAGCAGCAACCCAGAGGGCAAGGAACTGTGATCTTTTAAACCATGGATACAGAGTCCCATCTGGGTTTCCGTATCCACAGCTTAACCATTCTTTTCCAAACCAACACCATCTTCTTCCTTGACCAATTCTAATACTAGCTGCTATCTCACTTTTTGCTGAGCGGACCCCTGTGCCCTCCAAATCCACCTTATGCCCTATCCAAAATACCTTTTTTGATACCAAAAACCTTTTTGTGGTCTCGTGGTTCCAGGAACATTGGCGTATGCTTTCCCCCTCCCTGTCAGACCCCAGACCCCTCTCCCCATAGAACCAGGCCGAAGCCATGTTGGTTTTGAAATGCATACTAAGCCAAAAGACAAACCTCTGCAAAGCAAGCTGCTGAGGCCTCCAGTTCAAGCCCCGTTCAAGGCCAGGCAAGGCTCGGCTCCATCTCGGGTTGATAAGGAGAAGCGCTGGGAGCCGAGAGCTGAGTTAACTCCTTTTCATGCAGGTGCAGGCCTTAATTGGATGGCATACCATTCAGATGCGGGAGGCTTGAGAAGGTTCAGCTGGGACTCAGCTCATGACAGCAAGTTATGACGCAACTGTGCGTCGTAACTATCAAAGCCTTTTGGACCTATAAAGGTTGGGCTGTAAAGATGAGGGTTATCTCTTGCCAACGTTCAGCAACCCTGCCAAGACTACGGAACCGTGCCTGGGCCTTTGGGGGCCTCCACGTCTTTGGGCTTTGTTACCAAGCCTTTCTTCAAGAACGTACCCTGGATCTGGCCCATTGGTGCATTTGAGACTCTTTTGTTTGTTACCTTTTTTCAATGGACTATTGCTTTGCAATACTTGGTGCTACGGGCATCTTTGGAGTATAACTTACCTCTTCCTTTGCTATCCATTTATTCTAAATAAAGCATTTAAACCATAGCTGGACTCAAGTGGTTTACTGAGGGAGCCATCAAGGGGCTAAGGTGCAACACTCCTTGTGTGTGTCACCTCAAGTAGTGCCTAGATGGTGCCCGCTGACCCAGGGACCCCTTTTGTGTCACTCATCAACTCCAGGCCTCTGTCAGGCCCTTCTGATCAATTTTATGAATTGGATTCCTTTTTTATGAATGAGCTTCTCCTTGTGGAATTGCTATGTCTTCCTGCCTTAAGAAGTCTTGTGTAACACTTGTTTTTACTGTTTTATGTAACTGTTGCGCGTTGGTGCAAATTTTAATTGGTTGTATGTGAACCGCCCCGAGCCTGCTGGAAGGAGCGGTATACAAGATTGAAGAAATAAATAAATAAATTTTATGAATGGACTTTGGATGATTGGTGCCTTACTGAACCCCATGTTTCCCCTTATGAGATCTTGGGTGACAGGGACCCGACCCCCTGACCCCCTCGCATGCTCCACAAACATCCTTGAGCTTGTTTCCCTTAGGGATATGGAGCCCCCTGCCCCTTATGAACCCCTGTGTGTGCCTATATACCACCAATATTTTATATGACCTTATATGTATGTCTGTATAAAAATATAATACAGAGTAAACGAGCAAGCTGGTAACAATAGGCACAGAACAACAGTGTGTATATACCAGATGAATTGACTCAGCCTTCTATTCCCATTGCACCCAGATGAATCACACTGCTGCCTCCTTAAGAGTAAGGATCCTAGAGAAGGTCAGGCCCAACCCTCAGAGGGAGATTAGTGAACAATTGATGAGATTATAAAATTTGTGGATTCTACGCCTCAATTCAGAGTGGCCAGCTGGCCTCAATGATCCAATCAGTATCAGCTCCATTCTGTTATAAATCAGTAGGTTTCCCTGTGTCAGTACCTTTGGGTCACCCCACTCAACACAGAGCGGGGTTATGTGTATCCATACACCTGATATGGTATGTATTGTGCTTTGTATTTCACTCATTGGCTGTGTATTTGTGTTCGCTATATTTTTGTGGATATTGATTTCCTTTATTGCTTATATTTGTAGTGACTGCTGCTTGGTCTTAGCCATAGAGCCTTGAGAAAGGAGCCCACACATGTTGCCCGAAACGGTCTAAATGTGGCCGCGCAGGAATTAGCATTAAGCTGGCCGTCGGCTCTGCTAAACACCGAGCTTATGTGCTGAGAGGGAGCCACACCGCCTCCTCCCACACACGAGTCTTGGGGGAATTTTCCCTCATTGGGCATTGATGCCTTCCATTAGACTGCTAATTGTGTGTTTGTGAATCCAACCCACCCTATTTGAGATCCCACCATCCCCTCCCGTGTCTTGGTTCCCGGGATTCCAGCCTGTGGGCCTCCATTGACACACTTTGCCATCCCATTGGCCAAAGGGGAAGAGAGTTTGGGTATTCTCGCGAGAAGACGCCAGGAAGCGCCTGGGATTTCCCATTGGGGATTCCCCCTCTACATTACCTCACTCGTCCCGGCCTCCCCTACGCCCCTGACGTGCTGACGTCTACAAAGATTTCATCTCGTCGACGACGTCTAGTGCGGACGCCAACACACGTCATCTTTGAGCGCCGCCCGCTTTGCCGGACCGGCCTACGCCGAACCCGAGCAGCTCACGCTTCACGCTTGCCTTTGCCTTTACATTGCACAGTGGAAGCCGTTCAGCACAGCCAACGCCAACGTGCAAGTACATTGGGGGGCTGATTTGGTGCGCCTTGCTTGCCCACACTGTATCTGTGATATCCATGCCATGTTATTAGAGCCTTTGTGATGTACCAATAGAGTACTGTTTTCATACTTGCGGGGGTTGTGTTGTTTCTTACATGCACTAGCATATATAGTCTAATACCATCTGGTATATACACACTGTTGTTCTGTGTATAAAAATATAAAGCAAGGTGACCTTTTTATGGAGTCTGGGCAGCATTTCGGGGCTCAGGTGCCACAAGCCACCCTGGGTCTTCAATTATGATAAATGGACTTACAAGCATTACGACAAATGGAAAATATATAAATTGCCCCTCTCCTCAAGCCTCAGGCCACTTGAGGATTGGAAAACCTTTGGACATGCTAATCATTCTCAACAAAGGACATTTATTTTTATTTTTTTATTATTTCAATTTATATACCACCCTTTCTTGAAGGCTCAAGGTGGTTTAAAGCATATAAAACATATAATAGTAAAATAGCACTAAAAAATAAAACATCAGGTCAGCAAAATAATACATTATGCTATCGGCAAACAGAGGGACTGGCTAAGAGTTAAATGCCTGACGAAAAAGAACTGTCTTGCAAGCCTTCCGAAATTTCCCCTCTGTGAGGAGAAGGGGATATCACAGCTTCCCAAACAATGACATTTCCCCTTCCCAGGAGACTGGATCAGTGATCCCATCAAGATACCAGTATTGCTGCAGTTTTGGACAATAGGCTGTGTGACACCCCTAGAGGGTTGCATTTGCCTGTATTTGGTTTGCCATGTACTTGCATGGCTCTTTGTTTCACAGTTCCTTTGTCTTGCCATGTGCTCCTTTGTTCTGCCATGTGCTCACCTGGGGAGGAGCTGCATTTTGACTCCATACCTGGTGACCCGCCCTCAACTCCACCCTTTACCAGAGCATACCTGAGGGCAGGATGTCCCTTCTGACCTCACTTCCAGCAGAGTATGTGGACGAAGCAGGCCAAAGTCTGGAGCCAGGCTCAGACCAGGCACTTCAGTTTACGTATAGCCTTCCAACGCTCTCAAAACCAAGGAATTCAGTGAGAGGAAGGGCCAGCCCTTCAACAGAGACTGTTTTCTTTGTGGACCCAAGGACTTCGTGCGCCAAAGGACCTTTTGAGGAGCAACTGGAAAATCTGGACTTAAGAGAGACCTTCACGCTGCTTAAGGCAAGTGAAAGCAACCCCTTTGTTTAAGGACACCTTTGCAACCCACTTCAAGCTTTTAGGCCACCAGTTGGTTTTCTACTGGTTGTAATAAATAAACCTGTTTTGAGTTCACCTTTTTCAGTCTGGAACTCATTTCTTAGAGGATCTCCAGGTTTTCTTTTAAGGGAAGGCTGTAACGCGACCCCCAGGGCCTTATAGAATTCGTCCATCCTTTCAAAGCTCCCTTTTTGGGGTCCTGGGCGGACACCACAGGCTGGCTCTGACTCTCCAGAGCAGCTTAAGGACATACGTTGCTTCAAATCTTCATGTCAATAACCAGATTGGGCTGGAGGGCTCTCAGCTATCGTCCAGATCGCCTTATCAATGGGCCCAGGAAGGGCCAGTCATAATCCACTAATTTAAGCAACTATTCTTTTGTTTCTACTGCTGCCATACCTCCTCTATCACCATTGGCTGAGAGGCCAAAGCGGGGCTCGGGCTCTCATTGGCTGAGACGCACTGGCCCGCAACTGCTCCTCCTGGCCCACTGACATCAGGGATTCCGGCAAAACCGGCTCAGGGTGCGTGCGTGGGAAATTCAAACTGGAAAAATGTATAAAATGTGTATTTCTTTGTATTTGGATATGCTGGCTTCTGTGCTGAATTTAGCCATCTCCAAGATATCTCCCTGCCCAGGGCTTGATATGCTTTATGTGGTCATGTTTCAGAGTGTTATTGAACACCTCTACCCTACTCCTAATAAAACGTATTTATAGATAGGAATTTATGGTTCCAAGGGTAACAAGCCAGAATGAGATGAGCAGCATCCTCTCTTTTGTATAAAGCCTCCCAGGCCCCTCCAGCTTTAGACCCTTCTCTCTCTCCCCCTCAATCTCTATTCTCCTAACCATAAACTCTATTCTATTCCACTTTTATTCCTATAAATCTATCAAACATGTTGTGTTTTACTTCTGGAACAGAGAATATTGACCTCTACCTGACCTAGATCAGGATCCAAATTATACAGCCCCGGGTGTGGTATAGAAACAAAAGAGGTTTTGGCCGTTTCAACCTTCCTTATTTGGCAAGCCTGGGAATGGAAATCTACATAATCCTATCGTCTTCATGTTTAGACATCCAAAGGCAAAGCTCAAGTAGCTACAGTATTACATTTGTATCTATTCCTTTCTATATAATTGTTCTCCTTTTAAATAATACATCTATTGTGCAAGTCTGAAATCCGACTTTGTTCCTAAATGTCAAGTATCTACTCCTTTCTCTCTAAACCGCCTGTCTCAGACCACAGAGCTATTACTACTCAAGAATGTACCTCCAGCCTCACACAATGGACTTCCTGAAGACCCTCCTCCTTTGTTGGTTTGCCTGGAAAAAACTGGGTTTCTTTGCTTTCAGAAGCAGGAGGCCTGAAATGTGCTTCTTTTGTTTTCTAAAACCCTGTCTCTGTTCAATAGAAAATTGGATTCAGCCCCATTTCCAGGCTGCCCCCCCCCCCCCGTGCCTTTTCTGGCCAACCAGAAACAGAAGAAGGGCAGCCAAACTGAAGCCATGGGGCCTGATTATATAAAACCTGTTTGGCAGAGCTCATGCTCTTGTGCTTGTAATTTTGGGAAGGAGCCCAAAACGCCCGTGTCCTATGCCTTCGCTTCACTGGTGAGTTTTTAATCTGGAAATTTGATTTTTAGTTATGGTTGGAATAATGCTCACCAAGCCGTTCCATTGCCATCTAAATTCTAAATCAAGAGGAGGGCCTGGTCTATTGTGCAATAATTTATGCACTGAAATTACACGGGGCCCCATTATTTCACATTCCTGTCATCATATGGCATTTTTACTTTGCCCGAGCAAAGGTTGTTACCTTGTCTGTTACACACCCCACTATCCTTTTTTAATATATTGCTATGCATTGGTCTTCCCTTTCTGCACCTTATTCCAAAACCCAAGCAAGGAGGAGGAGGAGTCTTACCTTGGCTGACTTTGGACATTTTTGAAACTCCCACAAAGGACCAGGATCCAGGCAAATTGCTGTGCAAAGAAACACACAGAGAAGGGAAAGACATAGAGTCATAGAATCCTAGAGTTGGAAGAGACCTCGTGGGCCATCTAGTCCAACCCCATTCTGCCAAGAAGCAGGAAAGTCACATTCAAAGTAGTGAGCTCGAATTCGAGAGATCAGCCAGCCTTCAAACTCATTTGACCTGCAGCAGGGAGTTCCAACGTTCCTGCATACTTCGTGTGGTCTAGCCTCATTAAGAACAAAGGCTGGGACTATGGCTCAATAGCCCTCAAGTCATTCTTTTCCTTCTCTTTCCATGCCCCAGTTGATCTGAAACATTGTGGCGCAACTCAAATTAATAACACTTCACATCGCAACATTTTTTTCCTTTCCACAAAGATACAAAGTGTCCCATATGGCTCTCTCCTTGTCCATAACTAATGAAATAAACCTTTCAGGCTGCAGAACACTGCTGGCCCGCCTGGGATGCCTTTCTGGTATCCCAGGGAGGCCGGAGCTGTGCTCCTCTAAACCACAGATACGGAGTTTTCAAAATGACGCCCAACGTCAGTAGGATGGCCCCCAACAGGTGGTCCTCCAGCCTCTGTTTCAAAGCCTGCAAAGAAGGAGCCCCCACCTCACTCTGGGGCAGAGAGTTCCACTGCTGAACAGCACTCCCTCATAGGAAGTCCTTCCTAATCTATATATATAATTTTGACACGGTCGTGCATTGACGATCATAGACAACGAAACCATAAAAACGCAGAAGCACTAAAATCGACAGCCTACACAACCATACAATAAGGTACCTAAAGGGCCCAAAAACAGACCCTAGGTACCTCCCAACACCCCAAAAACCAGCCCCTAAAAAAACCGCCAAGGGAATTCCCATCCCGGCCTCTTCGCTGCCAGCGAACGCTTAGAACGTTCGCGCATGGCAGCCAACACTCACCCTCGCCTCCTCCTCCTCAGGAACAGCGGCGGGGCGCCGTGGATGGAGGGAGGGGGCCGGGCTAAGGAGAAACCGAGCCGGCTCCTCCTTAGCCCCGCCTCCCCCCTCCCTCCATCCACGGCACGGCCGCCGCTGTTCCGGAACAGCGGCGGCTGCGCCGTGGATGCAGCAAGGGAGGGGGCTGGGCTAAGGAGGAGCTGAGCCAGCTCCTCCTTAGCCCCGCCGCCTCCCTCCATCCACGGCACGCCGCCGCTGTCCCCGGGAACAGCGGCGGCTGCGCCGTGGATGCAGCAAGGAGGGGCTGGGCTAAGGAGGAGCTGAGCCAGCTCCTCCTAGCCCCGCCTCCTCCCTCCCTCCATCCACGGCACGGCCGCGCTGTTCCGGAACAGCGGCGGCTGCGCCGTGGATGCAGCAAGGGAGGGGCTGGGCTGGGAGGAGCTGAGCCAGCTCCTCCTCCCAGCCCGGCCCCTCCCTCCTCCATCCACGGCACGGCCGCCGCTGTTCCGGAACAGCGGCGGCTGCGCCGTGGATGCAGCAAAGGAGGGGCTGGGCCAAGGAGGAGCTGAGCCAGCTCCTCCTTATCCCGGCCCCCTTCCTCCCTCCATCCACAGCACGGCCGCCGCTGTTCCGGAACAGCGGTGGCTGCGCTGTGGATGCAGCAAAGGAGGGGCTGGGCTAAGGAGGAGCTGAGCCAGCTCCTCCTTAGCCCCGCCTCCTCCCTCCCTCCATCCACGGCACGGCCGCCGCTGTTCCGGACCAGCGGCGGCTGCGCCGTGGATGCAGCAAGGGCGGGGGCCGGGCTAAGGAGAAACTGAGCCAGCTCCTCCTTAGCCCCGCCTCCTCCCTCCATCCACGGCATGGCCGCCCCTCCGGAACAGCGGCGGCCACGCCGTGGGTGTAGCAAGGGAGGGGGCCGGGCTAAGAAGGAGAAACCGAGCTGGCTCCTCCTTAGCCCCTCCTCCTCCCTCCTTAGCCCCTCCTCCCTCCTTAGCCCCTCCTCCTCCCTCCGCGCGGCTCACTAGGAAACAGGGTGGAGACAGGGCAGGAAGGGGAAGTGGCAGCGCGGGGCCTTTTGGGAACTGAAGCGAGGGTGGATGAGGTAAGGAGCCGACCAGAGCCTTTGGTGGGTACAGGAAGGACCCACCTGTCTTCCCATCCTCCCACCTACATTCCCCTGCCTGCCCCCCACACCACAAGACAGACAGAGACACAGACAGAGGTAGAGAGAGTGAAACAGAGAGACTGAGAGAGAGAGAGACTGATAGAGACAGTCCTGGAGAGACACAGAGAGATAGACAGACAGAAAGAGAGAGAGATAGGGAGATTGATACACAGACAGTGAGAGAGAGAGAGAGAGAGAGAGAAACAGCCAAAGAGAGAGAGAGAAACAGCCAGAGAGAGAGAGAGAGAGAGAGAAAGAGTGATAGAGAGAGAGAGAGACATAGAAAGACACAGACAGAGGCACACAGAGAAAGAAATAGAGAGAAAAACAGACAGACAGAGAGCTACAGACAGACAGACAGAGGGAAAGAAACAGAGACAGAGTGAGAGAGAGACAGAAAGAGACAAATAAATAGAGAAAAGCAGAGATACATACAGATAGAGAGACAGATCGATAGACAGACAGACAGACAGACAGATACAGAGAAAGGTAGAGATACACAGAGAGCGAGACATAGAAAGAGAGATAGACAAACACAGACAGACAGAGATAGAAAGACAAAGAAAAACAGAAAGAGATAGATAGATAGATATAGATAGATAGACAGAGAATGGCATATGGCACAACAACGTGTGCCGGGCTCAGCTAGTGTTCAGATAAAATCTCCTTTCCTGTAATTTGAAGTCAATGTTCTGCGTCCTAGTCTCCAGGACACCCGAAAACAAACTTGCTCCCTCCGCCCTATGACAAATGCCTCATACATATGTATACTAGGCCTGGTTAATCCACACACACAAAAAAGGTTCAAAACTTGCTCTGGATGTAGGGGGCGCTGGCACTTTGAATCTGAAAGCCTTCCGAAATTGCTGGACACAGTATTCGAGCTTAGAGTCAACATCTCCCTTCCACTGCAGTGCCCAGAATGGGACACAGTGTGACTCAGGCCAGGTGGTCTGACCAAGGTCTGACACACGGAGAAGAGACATTCTCCAGGGAGAGAATCAAGACTGATAAACAGCATGGCGCTGGGGGGAAAAGCCGAGAGAGGAGGGAGCGGTTTCTCCATCTGCCACGGCAATGAAGGAAAGCAGGCAGGCTGATCATCAAGGGAGCTTGAAAGAACTTCTGTGAAGACTCACATTCTTTGGCCCTCTGCCTACTAAAACCCATCAGGAAAAGACAGATATCGAGGCAAAAGACCTCATTACAAATAGTTGCACCTACGTTCATGCTAATTGCTTATCTGGAAATTGTCACAGGTTGTGTGATGGCCAGCATAGGGCTCCATCCTGAAGACAGGGTGGAAACATTCTAGGACACTGTTTAAGGTAGATGTGATAAGGCCATTGGCATGTCTCATTGGGTTGCTGTGAGTCTTTCAGGCTGTATGGCCAAGTTCCAGTAGCATTCTCTCCTGAAGTTTCGCCTGCATCTGTGGCTGGCGTCTTCAGGTGGCTGGCATCTCAACTGCATTTATTCTCCAGTGTAGATGCAACCAGAAAAGGTTATGGACCTTGGGAAACTATAACTCCTAGGACCGCATAGTATGGAACTATGGTATTTAAAGTGAGGCCCAAGAGCATTCATTCCATAGTGCAAATGCACCAGAAGGGTATGGATCTTGGGAAACTATAACTCCCAGGACTGCATAGTATGGAGACATGGCATAATAAGAATAATAATAATAATAACTCCTCCCACAAATTGGGGAAATTTTTCATTGTAAACCTGGGAGCAACTAATGCCTTGTTTTACCATCCTTGTGGGAGGCTTCTCTCATGTCTCCGCATGAAGAGTCGGAGCTGACAGAGGGAGCTCATCCACACTCTCCCTGGATTCAAACCTGCAACCTAACAGTCTTCAGTCCTGCTGGCACAAGGGTTTAACCCATTGCACCACTGGGGGTTCCTGGCAATGGCAAGCCACCCCAAGTCCCTTTTGGGAGATGGTGGTGGGATATGGGAAATGTCTGCAGTGCATCCCTCCTCTTGATGCCTAGGTAGGGGTACATTTGGCTTAAGGGTGAATCCACCCCTGGAATCCTTCGGGCACCCATAGATAGATAGTACACAAAGGCCAGGAGCCCTTGGGCCTGAAGCATCAGGAAAGGGAAGCCAGCAGTACCTTCTGTGTTCTCCTGCTGGAGCTGCTCCTTCTTGCTCTGGGCCTCCTTCTCACCTCTGGTCTGGAGACCTGCTGCCTCTCTTCTGCAGAGGAAAGAGAGCAAAGGGAGGAGGGCCACGTCAAGCTGGATTCTCCCCCCTCCTCCTTCCTGAAATGACACTCCCAAGAATGGTTGGTTCTCAGCCAGGCTCCTGCGTTTCCATTGGCTAAAAAGTAGCTGCCAAATCAAAAACGAAACTCTCCTAAAGGTCTCGTACATGAGGTCTTGCCAGATAACTTTGCCAGAGAAGCCTTCAAGTGCAGACCAAGGTGCCCTGAGCGCAGAGAGGGAGAAGGAGCTCCTTTCAGCCCGGGACCCCAGGTGAGTCTCTGCCTGCTTGCTTGTCTCTTTGGGATGACTGTCTTTGGAGCAATGCCATCATGCACAGCCACCCTGTTTAGAGGGCTGGGGCTTAGCATGAGGGTGCCCAGCCTTTGATGGTCTGACATCCACAGCATCTTATGTTTGGTCCTCATAACTGCCTGGCAAAGAAGCAGGGGACAGCTCCTGAAAATCATGCGCGTTGCGTTGGAAAGCAAGCTTAAAATGTGTGTGGCACAAGCCAAAGTACAATCTGCATAGCATTGAACTCTCAAAAGCTGTATTTCCACATTTTAAAGACTAGCTGAAGTATTTTGGAATAACCATCATAACTATGACTAATTATTCTATGCCATGAAATCATGGGGAACAACAACAAGGGCCGTGGCAGTTCAAGTGGGATCAAATAGGCTTGTGCGCGGAATCCGTTTCTTCTCTTTCCTTCCCCACCTTCTGTACTTTGGGAACTCAGAACGGTAAGAGCCCTCCCCAGACACAAACCCGCCTGCAACAAAAGCAAGCGGGAGCTGATCCCGGTTCCTCCTCTGCCTTTCGGCATCACAGTTTAATCTTTTTATTAATCCCCCAGCAAAGGGGGGGGGACCCCAACTCCCTGAAAACTACTACCAGTTATCTCTCCTCTTCCAGGAGGTCATCTCTCCTTCTTACCAGGAAGTGGGAAGCCTCCTTCCTTAAAATGCCTTGTGAAGAGTGCATGGCTGCTGGCATGTGACTGTCTCCTCTAGAGTAAGAAACAGCCTTAAGAATTTTCTTGCCTCCTTTAAATGCCTTGGAAAGAGTGCAAGTGGCATGCA
>JARBWK010000929.1:0-22980 GCA_030556195.1 Anolis apletophallus
GGAGGATAGGTGTAATGTGCTCCACTGGCGATCCCGCCAGCAGGCGCAGCAGCGGCATTCCTGCACTAGCTTGAGTTTCCAGATTGCCGACAAAGGAAGGCCAACGTAGAGGGCATTACAGTAGTCTAATCTCAAGATGACCGTCGCTTGATTACCGTGGGCTAGGTCGCCCCTGGGCAGGTAGGGTGCCAGTCGCCTAGCCTGTCGGAGGTGAAAGAATGACGTCCTGCTGACCAAGGGAGACCTGAGCCCCATGGTCAGTGAGGAGTCCAGCAGAACCCCCAAGCTCTTAACCAATGGCGATGGGTTGCCGCCGCCATCCAGGGTAGGCAAACGGCACCCACCAGCCCAGGCTGACCCGCCACAGGATCTCTGTCTTCGACGGATTCACCTTCAGCCGGCTGGCACGCAGCCAACCAGTCACGGCTTCGAGGCAGATGGAAACAATCGGGTACGGAGTCCGGCCTGCCGTCCATTCTCAGCAGAAGCTGGGTGTCATCTGCGTACTGATAACACTCCAGACCAAAGTCGCGGGCCAGCTGGGCCAGGGGGCGCGTATAAATGTTGAATAATAAGGGGAGAGGAGGGCCCCTGGGGACCCCCACACCAAGTGGGAGTCTCCGAGACCTCCCCGCCCCACACGTTGTCCCCGGTCCCGGAGGAAGGAGGCCACCCATTTAAGGGCAGTCCCCCCGCCCCCAGAGCCGGCTAAACGGTGGGTCAACAGTGCGTGGTCTACAGTATCAAACGCTGCTGTCAGGTCTAACAAGACAAGCAGGGCTGACCCACCCTGGTCCAGCTGGCGGCGAAGTTGGTCTGTAATGGCGACAAGCACGGTCTCCGTCCCATGCCCACCACGGAAGCCGGACTGAAGGGATCGAGTCCAGCTGTGTCTTCCAAGAATCGCTGCAGCTGACCTACTGGTCAGAGAGAGAACTTATGCAGCTGACACTTAGCTAGCTGTGCCACATTCCCTGTGTATCATCATTATTCTTTTCCTTCATGTGATATGTTCTATAATTTTCATCACTACCATCACCATTACTACCGTACTACAAGGACTCCTCAAAAGCCCTTTCAAAATTTCTTTATAAATGGCCGTTCCTAATTGGTTCTGTCTTAAAAATTGCCAATAATGAAAGAATAATGAAGTTTTAAAAGTTTTGTTGGAGTACTGAAATGTTCGCCAGCACAACTTTAGCAACACTGTAGAAGCAAAGCACCAGCGCCACCTAGTGTTCACCACCAGAACTTTAGCAACACTGTAGAAGCAAAGCACCAGCGCCACCTAGTGTTCACCACCAGAACTTTAGCGACACTGTAGAAGCAAAGCACCAGCACCACCTAGTGTTCACCACCAGAACTTTAGCAACACTGTAGAAGCAAAGCACCAGCACCACCTAGTGTTCACCACCAGAACTTTAGCAACACTGTAGAAGCAAAGCACCAGCGCCACCTAGTGTTCACCACCAGAACTTTAGCAACACTGTAGAAGCAAAGCACCAGTGCCACCTAGTGTTCACCACCAGAACTTTAGCAACACTATAGAAGCAAAGCACCAGTGCCACCTAGTGTTCACCACCAGAACTTTAGCAACACTGTAGAAGCAAAGCACCAGTGCCACCTAGTGTTCACCACCAGAACTTTAGCAACACTGTAGAAGCAAAGCACCAGTGCCACCTAGTGTTCACCACCAGAACTTTAGCAACACTGTAGAAGCAAAGCACCAGCGCCACCTAGTGTTCCCCACCAGAACTTTAGCAACACTGTAGAAGCAAAGCACCAGTGCCACCTAGTGTTCACCACCAGAACTTTAGCAACACTGTAGAAGCAAAGCACCAGTGCCACCTAGTGTTCACCACCAGAACTTTAGCAACACTGTAGAAGCAAAGCACCAGCGCCACCTAGTGTTCACCACCAGAACTTTAGCGACACTGTAGAAGCAAAGCACCAGCGCCACCTAGTGTTCACCACCAGAACTTTAGCAACACTGTAGAAGCAAAGCACCAGCGCCACCTAGTGTTCACCACCAGAACTTTAGCAACACTGTAGAAGCAAAGCACCAGCACCACCTAGTGTTCACCACCAGAACTTTAGCAACACTGTAGCACCAAGCAAAGCACCAGTGCCACCACCACCAGAACTTTAGTGTTCACCACCCAGAACTTTAGCAACACTGTAGAAGCAAAGCACCAGTGCCACCTAGTGTTCACCACCAGAACTTTAGCAACACTGTAGAAGCAAAGCACCAGTGCCACCTAGTGTTCACCACCAGAACTTTAGCAACACTGTAGAAGCAAAGCACCAGCGCCACCTAGTGTTCACCACCAGAACTTTAGCAACACTGTAGAAGCAAAGCACCAGTGCCACCTAGTGTTCACCACCAGAACTTTAGCAACACTGTAGAAGCAAAGCACCAGCGCCACCTAGTGTTCACCACCAGAACTTTAGCAACACTGTAGAAGCAAAGCACCAGCACCACCTAGTGTTCACCACCAGAACTTTAGTGACACTGTAGAAGCAAAGCACCAGCGCCACCTAGTGTTCACCACCAGAACTTTAGTGACACTGTAGAAGCAAAGCACCAGCACCACCTAGTGTTCACCACCAGAACTTTAGCAACACTGTAGAAGCAAAGCACCAGCACCACCTAGTGTTCACCACCAGAACTTTAGCAACACTGTAGAAGCAAAGCACCAGCGCCACCTAGTGTTCACCACCAGAACTTTAGCAACATTGTAGAAGCAAAGCACCAGCGCCACCTAGTGTTCACCACCAGAACTTTAGCAACACTGTAGAAGCAAAGCACCAGCGCCACCTAGTGTTCACCACCAGAACTTTAGCAACACTGTAGAAGCAAAGCACCAGCACCACCTAGTGTTCACCACCAGAACTTTAGCAACACTGTAGAAGCAAAGCACCAGCGCCACCTAGTGTTCACCACCAGAACTTTAGCAACACTGTAGAAGCAAAGCACCAGCGCCACCTAGTGTTCACCACCAGAACTTTAGCAACACTGTAGAAGCAAAGCACCAGCGCCACCTAGTGTTCACCACCAGAACTTTAGCGACACTGTAGAAGCAAAGGACCAGCGCCACCTGGTGTTCACCAGCAGAACTTTAGCAACACTGTAGAAGCAAAGTACCAGTGCCACCTAGTGTTCACCACCAGAACTTTAGCGACACTGTAGAAGCAAAGCACCAGCGCCACCTAGTGTTCACCACCAGAACTTTAGCAACACTGTAGAAGCAAAGCACCAGCGCCACCTAGTGTTCACCACCAGAACTTTAGCGACACTGTAGAAGCAAAGCACCAGCGCCACCTAGTGTTCACCACCAGAACTTTAGCAACACTGTAGAAGCAAAGCACCAGCGCCACCTAGTGTTCACCACCAGAACTTTAGCAACACTGTAGAAGCAAAGCACCAGTGCCACCTAGTGTTCACCACCAGAACTTTAGCAACACTGTAGAAGCAAAGCACCAGCGCCACCTAGTGTTCACCACCAGAACTTTAGCAACACTGTAGAAGCAAAGCACCAGTGCCACCTAGTGTTCACCACCAGAACTTTAGCAACACTGTAGAAGCAAAGCACCAGTGCCACCTAGTGTTCACCACCAGAACTTTAGCAACACTGTAGAAGCAAAGCAAGCACCAGCGCCACCTAGAAGCAAAGCACCAGTGTTCACCACCAGAACTTTAGCAACACTGTAGAAGCAAAGCACCAGCGCCACCTAGTGTTCACCACCAGAACTTTAGCAACACTGTAGAAGCAAAGCACCAGCGCCACCTAGTGTTCACCACCAGAACTTTAGCAACACTGTAGAAGCAAAGCACCAGCGCCAGCACCACCAGAACTTTTTAGCGCCACACTAGAAGCAAAGCACCAGTGCCACCTAGTGTTAGCAACACTGTTCACCACCAGAACTTTAGCAAAACACTGTAGAAGCAAAGCACCAGCGCCACCTAGTGTTCACCACCAGAACTTTAGCGACACTGTAGAAGCAAAGCACCAGCGCCACCTAGTGTTCACCACCAGAACTTTAGCGACACTGGAGAAGCAAAGCACCAGCGCCACCTAGTGTTCACCACACTGTAGAAGCAAAGCACCAGCGCCACCTAGTGTTCACCACCAGAACTTTAGTGTTCACCACAGAACTTTGCAACACTGTAGAAGCAAAGCACCAGCGCCACCTAGTGTTCACCACCAGAACTTTAGCAACACTGTAGAAGCAAAGCACCAGCGCCACCTAGTGTTCACCACCAGAACTTTAGAACACTGTAGAAGCAAAGCACCAGTGCCACCTAGTGTTCACCACCAGAACTTTAGCAACACTATAGAAGCAAAGCACCAGCGCCACCTAGTGTTCACCACCAGAACTTTAGCAACACTGTAGAAGCAAAGCACCAGTGCCACCTAGTGTTCACCACCAGAACTTTTGTTTTGTAAGTACTTTAGAACTATTCATGCAAGGGCGCCGAACGTCCCCAGGCGTCCTCTCCGACCCCGTAAACATCGATCTCCTTGGTATACAGTAGATCTTCACCCCAGGTCGACTTTGAACTATTCATGCGGGAGACGTCCCCAGGCGTCCTCTCCGATCCCGCAAACATCGATCTCCTTGGTATACAGTAGATCTTAGGTCGTGTGGAGGAAACTAGAGTGCGTGTGGAGGCGACGGAGCCTCAGTATCAGCTTATAAGCTATTCAAAGATGCTTATGAGCGTGCTGTCAGGCGGCCAAAAATGTGTACTTCTCCGCCTCGATAGCGTCTGCTAGCTCACGCCCGGCCCAATTGTTCAAGGTAATGCGGTCTTTGACGACGGTCCCTACTGTCCCAAAAAATAGCGATCAGGCCCTGACTGCCGGTGCTTTCCGGAGCTTCTTCACAGACAAGATACTGAGCCTCCGCCGGGACCTTCCAGCCACGGTTGACACAGTAAGAGAACTTGAGACCCCGTGGCCTTCCGCCGGGCCCACCCTCGACCGGTTTCGGCCACTGGACGCAGATGCTGTTGATAAGATAGTGGCTGCAACCAGGCCTACCACCTGCTCCCTCGACCCGTGCCCCTCCTGGCTTGTTAGATCTTGCCTGGAGGGGGTTACGTGGGCCTCTGTTGAACATCGTAAACAGCTCCCTTGAGCAAGGAGTGTTTCCAGAGTGCTTTAAAGAGGCGGTGGTAGCTCCATTACTGAAGAAACCGTCACTAGACCCTGCGGTTCCCTCCAACTACCGCCCAGTGTCGAATCTTTTGTACCTGGGGAAGGTAGTTGAGAGGGCAGCAATGGAGCAGCTGCAGTCCTTCCTAGATGATGCAACATGGCTAGACCCCTTCCAGTCCGGCTTCTGTTCGGGGCACGGGACGGAGACGGTCCTGGTCTCCATCACAGACCAACTCCGCTGCCAGCTCGACCAAGGCGGGTCTGTGCTGCTCGTGTTATTGGACCTCACGGCAGCGTTTGACACGGTCGACCACAATCTATTGACCCACCGCCTGGCCATGGCAGGGATGGCAGAAAGACACAAACTTCCTACACAGAACTCCCATAACCAAGAGAAAATGCTATAAGAGTTTGGTGGGCATTGACCTTGGGTTTTGGAGTTGTAGTTCACCTATATCCAGAGAGCATTGTGGACTGAAACAATGTTGGATCAGGAACAAACTTGGCATGAATACTTGCTTAAATGGCTGACCTCCTTCCTCCGCCAGCGGTCTCAGCGTGTGAGGAGGGGTGGGGTGGTCTCCAAGGGCTCCCCATTAGTTTGTGGAGTCCCGCAGGGGGCCATCCTTTCCCCTCTGTTATTTAACATCTACATGCAGCCGCTTGCACAGCTGGTGCGGAGTTATGGGCTGGAGTGTCACCAGTACGCTGATGACACCCAGCTCATTCTGAGGATGGAGGTCTTCGGCGTCGAGTATTTATGTCACAGCGGATAGGCAACAGAAATATAGAAGTTTAATTCCCCATCGGCCCAAAAACTCCAGTCTCTGTTCGAGTGAATAATGAAACTCTCATTCAATTCACAAGGTAAATATATAACTTTGTATTGAATTGTATTTAACAATAACTGGCAAAACATCGAAAAACAACAGCCATCACAGCTACCTTTCTAAACATCCTTTCCTCACAGATATTAAATTCCAACTGTCACTTTGTAACTGACATTCCTCAAGGTTCCATTTAGCAGTCTTGAGACAGCGCCATCTGGTGTCAAACATGTCACACTGCAGGTCATCTCAAACTGCGAAAATATATCTTGTGCTGACTCATGAATTGCTATTCAAAATGCAATAATCTGACAGGAGGGCAGGCCAGGATCCGTCTCCGATAATTTCCAACACTGCCTCGAAGCCGTTACTGGATGGCTGCGAGCCAGTAGGTTGAGGGTGAATCCGGCGAAGACGGAGATCTTGTGGCTGGGCCGCCCGGGTGGTGGGGATGTCCAGCTTCCGAGCCTGGACGGTGCGGCGTTATGCCCATCGTCTTCCGTCAAGAGCCTGGGGGTCCACTTGGACTCCCAGCTGACCATGGAGGCCCAGGTCTCTGCGGTCAGCAAGATTGCCTTTTTCCATCTCCGACAGGCAAGGAGGCTGGCCCCCTATCTCTCCCGGAACGACCTGGCCACGGTGATCCAAGCCACGGTCATTTCAACGCTGGATTACTGCAACGCGCTCTACGTTGGCCTTCCTCTGTCGGTGACCCGGAAGCTCAAGCTGGTGCAGAACACTGCCGCCCGGCTCCTGTCTGGCTCCCCAGCAGGCGGCCACATAACACCTATATTGCAGGATCTGCACTGGCTGCCAATTGAGCACCGGGTCGCCTTCAAAGTGTTGGTTCTCACCTTTAAGGCCTTGCACGGCCTGGGGCCAGCGTATCTGAGGGACCGTCTCACCCCATACTGCCCTTCGAGATCACTTCGGTCTGAGGACTCTAACCTCCTGGAAATACCTTCGGCGAAACTCGCAAGGTTGACATCTACCCGCCGGAGGGCGTTCTCTGTCATAGCGCCTACGCTGTGGAACGCCCTCCCGGCCGGGACTCGGGCTATGAAGGACTTGCTCCCGTTTAGACGGGCCTGTAAAACATACCTGTTTAAGCAGGCCTTTGGTGAGTAAGTCCTGCCCATGCCCCGCCATCTATTCGCTCTTCTGAGGATGATGGGCTGTTCATTGTGTTAACTGTGTTATTAATTACTATACTGCTGTTGTTTTTAATTGTTTTATTGCCTTGTATTTTACTGTGCCCTTCGGCTCCTGTAAGCCGCCGCGAACCTCAGGGAGTCGGCGGCATAGAAACCCGAATAATAAATAAATAAATAAATAAATAAATAAACCATAATTGCCCGGGCCTACTGGCTTTATTTATTATTTATTTATTTACAGTATTTATTAGGCCTGTTTGATCCCCCAAAAATGGTTCAAAACTCATTCCGCATGTAGGGGGTGCTGGCGCTACGAATCTGGATGACTTCCGGAATTTTCCTGAAAAATTTCGGAATTCCTCGAATTAATTCCGAAATTTCGGAATGGCTTCGTTAATGGCAGACACGCATGTTTAACCCCAGTTTGGATGCGGATGTCTTCCCTGGAGCGGCAGATTACATTCCCGCCCCTCCCAAGGCGGTTTCCCCTCATTGGCTGCTTAACCCAGTTTGGAGGCAGATGCCCTTCCCTCCGCGTCGGGAAGGGGGCGACATCTGCCTCCAAACTGGGTTAAGCAGCCAATGAGGGGAAACCGCCTTGGGAGGGGCGGGAATCTAATGCCTTTCCGAAAATGGCGGCGGCGGCGGCTTCGAAATCGCAAATTCACTTCCGGGTTGCTTACGTCGCTTCGAAACCGCTTCAGAAGTGAATTTAATCCGAATTCATTCCGATTTTACGAGCGTTCCGACGAACCTACCCAGGCCTAGTATTTATATACCGCCTTTCTCTCAGTTCCACCATTCTCGCAAGCGCATCTCATAGGAGCGAGAGACAGGGCCTTCTCTGTGGCGGCCCCTTGGCCATGGGGCCAAGGGGCCACCATGGAGAAGGCCATGTCTCTCTCCCAACAGAGTTGCTGAAAGGATCAATGGAGGGCATCTAGTCCTTCAGAGGGAGCCTTTATAGACCGCCCTCTTGTGGTTGCATCTGAGCACTACATGCATGAAACAGGTTGATATTTTTTAATGAAATCCAGGCAGTATATTAATTTGGATCATGATGGGTCTGTGGACCTAGGATGGTCCGGATCCATCACGCCACGGAGGAACCTTTGAGGTACAAACATACACACATATTTCCATAGAGAGATAGAATGATAGACCATAGATAGATAGACAGAAAACAGATGATAGATACATGATTGATGATAGATAGACAATAGATAGATAGAGGATAGATAGAAAGACAGACAGATGATATATAGATGATAGATGGATAGATGATAAACAGATGATAGATAGATAGATAATGGATAGATAGATGATGGATAGTTGATAGAGGGATGATAGATAGATAGACTGATGATAGATGATTGATGATAGATAGACAAAACATAGATGATAGACAGATTATAGATGATTGATGACAGACGATACATAGACGATAGACAAATGATAGATGATTGATGATAGATGATAAATAGATAGATGATAGATTGATGATAGATGGATAGATATAGATAGATGATAGATGTTAGATGGATGATAGATAGACAGATGATAGATGATTGATGATAGATAGACGATACATAGATAGATTATAGATTATTAATGACAGATGATACATAGACGATACATAGATAGATTATAGATTATTAATGACAGATGATACATAGACGATAGACAGATGACAGATGATTGATGATAGACGATAAATAGATAGATGATATATTGATGATAGATGGATGATAGATGGATAGATGATAGACAGATGATAGATGATTAGTGATAGGCGATAGATAGATGATAGATAGATAGATGATAGATAGATAGATGATAGATGGATGATAGATAGATGATAGATGATTGATGATAGATGATAGATAGATAGACAGATGATAGATGAGAGATGGATAGATGATAGACAGATGATAGTTAGATGAGAGATGGATAGATGATAGACAGATGATAGATTATTGATAATAGACGATAGATAGATGATAGATGGATGATAGATAGACAGGTGATAGATGATTGATGATAGATGATAGATAGATAGACAGATGATAGATGATTGATGATAGATGATAGATAGATAGACAGATGATAGTTAGATGAGAGATGGATAGATGATAGACAGATGATAGATTATTGATAATAGACGATAGATAGATAGATGATAGATGGATAGATAGATGATAGATGGACAGATGATAGATGAGAGATGGATAGATGATAGACAGGTGATAGATTGATGATAGATAGACGATAGATAGATGATAGATGGATAGATAGATGATAGATAGACAGATGATAGATGATAGATAGATGAGAGATGGATAGATGATAGACAGGTGATAGATGATTAGTGATAGGCGATAGATGATAGATAGATAGATGATAGATGGATGATAGATAGACAGGTGATAGATGATTGATGATAGATGATAGATAGATAGACAGATGATAGATAGATGAGAGATGGATAGATGATAGACAGATGATAGATGATTATTGATAGGCGATAGATGATAGATAGATAGATGATAGATGGATGATAGATAGACAGGTGATAGATGATTGATGATAGATGATAGATAGATAGACAGATGATAGTTAGATGAGAGATGGATAGATGATAGACAGATGATAGATGATTGATGATAGACTATAGATAGATAGATAGACAGGGCTTAGATGATGATAGATAGACAATAGATAGATAGATAATGGATAGATGAGAGATGGATCGATGATAGACAGATGATAGATTATTGATAATAGACGATAGATAGATGATAGATGGATAGATAGACGATAGATAGACAGATGATAGATGAGAGATGGATAGATGATAGACAGGTGATAGACTGATGATAGATAGACAGATGATAGACAGGTGATAGATTGATGATAGATAGACGATAGATAGATGATAGATGGATAGATTGATGATAGATAGACGATAGATAGATGATAGATGGATAGATAGATGATAGATAGACAGATGATAGATGATTAATGATAGATGATAGATAGATAGACAGATGATAGATAGATGATAGATAGATGATAGATAGACAGATGATAGATGATTGCTGATAGATAGACGATAGATAGATGATAGCTAGATAGACAGACAATAGATAGACTTTAGATAGGTGATAGATAGATGACAGTAGACATCCACTCAGGTGACAATATCAGGGGAATGGTGTCCCTGTCCTTCCAAAGGCTCAAGAGCCGGTCACCCCAAAACTTTCTCTGGAGCAGGGAGCAGGCCCCATTTCATACCTGTTGGTCAATATAACAACAACAACAACAACAAACAACACAAATTAGAATACATACAACGAATACATACATGAAAAGACAGGCCACCCCGAGCCACCGCCTCGTTCAACCAGAGCTCCTAGCTCTGCTCTTCCCAGTCGGCAAACCCATGGAGCACGGCACCGGGGTGGGGGGTGGGACTGCAGCTCCCATTGACCTTGGCCAAGGCAAGAAGGATTGGGAGTTGTAGTCCCAGGGCAGGGAGGCTGAGCCTGGGAGTTTGAGGGGAGGGCGGGAGGGATGTGTCGACCTCAGAGCTGACCCCTGGTGACCCTTGGTGACCCCTTCTCTGCCTCTTGCTCCCCTTCAAGATCCACCCGCTGCTGCTCCGCGAACGCCAGAGGGACCCCGCCCGCAGCAAGCTCTTGCGCCGCACGGTCAGCGTCCCAGTGGAGGGGCGCCCCCACCCCGAGCACGGTAGGGGGGCAGGGGCAATGGGAAGGGATGCTGGGGGGTCCTGGGAGGCGGTGGCCCTCTTTGGAAGGAAGCAGGGGAGGTTCTCTGACAATTTGCAACTCCCATGTGTCTGGCGGTCGGGGGAATGCGCCCTTTACCCAGATGACGCCCCACGCAGCGGCGTCCTTTGCCTACCGGTAGGACCGCCCCTGCCGCCACCCCATAGAATCTCTAGAGCTGTGAGAGACCCCCAGGGACATCCAGCCCATCCTTTTCTGCAGGAAAGCACCACCCGAGCTCTACCTGCAGATGGCCATCCAGCCACTTTCATAGAATCATAGGTGTGGAAGAGAGAGACCCCCAGGCCACCCAGAAGGACAGTCCGCAGCAGGGCTTGGACATTTCCCATTGTCCAAGAACGTTGTATTGTGCTGTGTTGTGTTGGAGTCTCTTGACCCGCACAAAACACTCCTGCCCCCTTCTCCTCCATGCAGGGGCGGATCTTAGTGGAGGCAAAGTAAGCGGCCGCCTCAGGGCGCCACGTGGCCAAGGGCGCATCCAGCCGCAGCCTCCAGGTTTGGCGCATCATGCTGCACCATTACTGCGGGCGGCCGGTGCGCAGGCGGGAGGCTCCGCCCCGGCTGCAAAATTTTATGATTTTATTATTTTGTTATTTCATTATTTCATTATTATATTATTTTACTATTTTATTATTTTACTATTTTATTATTTTACTATTTTGCTATTTTATTATTTTACTATTTTATTATTTTATTATTTTACTATTTTATTATTCTATTTGTATTATTTTACTATTTTATTATTTTATTATTTCATTATTTCATTATTATATTATTTTACTATTTTACTATTTTACTAATTTATTATTTTATTATTTTACTATTTTATTATTTCATTATTTTATGATTTTATTTATGATTTTATTATTTTACTATTTTACTATTTTACTATTTTATTTTATTATTTATTATTTTATTATTTTACTATTTTTATTCTATTTTTATTATTTTACTATTTTACTATTTTATTATTTTATTATTTTATTTCATTTTATATATTTTACTATTTTATTATTTTACTATTTTACTATTATATTATTTTATTATTTTACTATTTTATTATTTTACTATTTCATTATTTTACTATTTTATTATTTTATTATTTCATTATTTTATTATTTTATTATTTTATTATTTCATTATTTTACTATTTTATTATTTTACTATTTTATTATTTTACTATTTTATTATTTTATTATTTTACTATTTTATGATTTTACTATTTTATTATTTCATTATTTCTTTATTTTACTATTTTATTATTTCATTATTTCAATATTTCATTATTTTATTATTTTATTATTTTACTATTTTATTATTTTATTATATTATTATTTTACTATTTTACTATTTTATTATTTTATTATTTTATTATTTTACTATTTTATTATTTTATTATTTTACTATTTTAATTTTTTACTATTTTATTATTATATTATTTTATTATTTCACTATTTTATTATTTTACTATTTTATTATTTTATTATTTTATTATTTCACGATTTTATTATTTTACTATTTCATTATTTTATTATTTCATTATTTCATTATTTCATTATTTCATTATTTCATTATTTCATTATTTCATTATTTTATTATTTTATTATTTCCCTGGCTTGTCCTTTTCATCCTCTTGGGAGTGCGTTTCGCTACTCCCTCCACCAGAAGTCCCAATAGCGCATGCGCAAAACTAGCTGTTTGCGCACATGTGCGCTCTGGCGCATGCACGCACGCACGCATGCGCCATCGTCACCATGCTGAAGTCCCAGGGAGCGCGGGAAAAAAAAGTTCTCTTACTACTATTTTTTACCTTCGTCCTGTCCTGCCTGCATGGAACATCCTTTGAATGATTGGGTTGTTGTATAGCCATGTACTAGAACAGTGTTTCCCAACCGCTGTTCCACGGCACACTAGTGTGCCATGAGCGATCCCCTGGTGTGCCGCGGGAAAACCTCTCTTCCCCCCTTTCTTCCCTTTCCTGTGGAAGAGGGAGAGAGCCATTCCGGAAGGGGGGCACCTGGGGGTTGTCTGTGGGACGTTTCGCCCAGTTCTATCATTGGTGGGGTTCAGAATGCTATTTGATTGTAAGGGAACTATAAATCCCAGCAACTACAACTCCCAAATGGCAAGGTCTATTTCCCCTGAACTCCATCTGCGTTCATATTTGGGCATATTGAGTATTAATTTCAAGTGTGGTCCAGATCCATCATTATTTCAGTCCACAGTGCTCTCTGGGTGTAGGCGAACTACAACTTCCAAACTCAAGGTCAATTCACAAGCAAACCCTTTCAGTACTTTCTCTTGGTAATGAGAGTTCAATATGCCAAGTTTGGTTCAATTCCATTGTTGCAAGACTTCAGGATGCTCTTTGTTTGTGTGTTAACTATAAATCCCAGAAACTGTAACTCCCAAATGGCAAGGTCTATTTCCCCCGAACTCCATCTGTGTTCACATTTGGGCATATTGAGTATTAATTTCAAGTGTGGTCCAGATCCAACATGGTTTCAGTCCACAGTGCTCTCTGGATGTAGGTGAACTACAACTCCAAAACTCAAGGTCAATGCCCACCAAACTCTTATAGCATTTTCTCTTGGTTATGGGAGTTCTGTGTGGGAAGTTTGTGTCTTTCTGCCATTCCTGCCAGGATATCTATGTTGTGTTCATCGAAACAGGCCCAGGTTTCACACTGAGTGTATAAGTACATTTAGAAACATATTAACTATACGTATAACTGTGTTAGAGTGTCGTTTTGTGTCATTTCGGTTGGTGGTGTGCCCCAGGATTTGGTCAATGTAAAAAATGTGCCGCGGCTCAAAAAAGGTTGGGAAACACTGCTCTAGAAGCATTCTCTCCTGACGTTTCGCCTGCATCTGTGGCAAGCATCCTCAGAGGCGGTGAGGTTTGTTGGGAATTATTATTTGTGAGTTTTGTTGGGAATCATTATAATTTAATGATTATTTATGTACATGTACGTAATGTCACAGCACACATGCACGCTAGGTCCAAGTGTCTGGGGGTCATTTCTGAATGAATACTGGGCTCTTCCCAAGGGCCAAGGATGGTCGAGGTATTTTCGCAGCGTGTGTGCAGTTCTGAGAAGTCCTGCCTTCCTCCCCTGGCTTTTCTCTCCTCTGTGCAACCTCAGGGCTGACCCCTGGTGACCCCTTGCCTGCCTCTTGCTCCCCTTCTCCTCCTTCAAGATCCACCCGCTGCTGTTCTGCGGACGGCAGAGGGACCGCAGGTCAGCGTCCCGGTGTCCCCTCCTCTCCGCCTTCTCTTCTCCAAGGCAAACACCCCCTCTCCCTAAGACACTCCCCATTGGGATTCATAGCTTTCGGTGGTCCCCCCTTGATATCGAGCAAGAATGGGGGGGGGGGGGTCTTGCGGTGAAGGCAGAGACCAGTCAGACCAGGACCGGATGAATGTCATTTCAAATGCTACGCAAACCTTCTTTTGGCGCCCCCTCGCTCTCCGTGCGCATATGCGCGCCAGTGGTACACTGGTGTGCACATGCACGGGCCAGCTAGTTCGGTGCATGCGCAGGGCCAGCTTCATGCATGCTCGCCGGTGTGCGCATGCGCGGGGCCAGCTAGTTCTGCACATGTGCAGGGCCAGCTTCGCGCATGCTCGCCAGTGCGCATGCGCAGGGCCAGCTAGTTCTGCACATGTGCAGGGCCAGCTTCGCACATGCTTGCCGGTGTGCGCATGTGCAGGGTCAGCTAGTTTGGCGCATGCACAGGGCCAGCTTCGCACATGTTCGCCAGTGTGCGCACGCGCAGGGTCAGCTAGTTCAGCGCATGCGCAGGGCCAGCTAGTTCAGTGCATGCACACAACCAGCTTCATGCATGCTCGCCAGTGTGCGCATGCGCGGGGCCAGCTAGTTCAGCACATGTGCAGGGCCAGCTTCGCACATGCTTGCCGGTGTGCACATGCGCAGGGCCAGCTAGTTCAGCGCATGCACACAACCAGCTTCGTGCATGCTCGCCGGTGTGCGCATGCGCGGGGCCAGCTAGTTCAGCACATTGCAGGGCCAGCTTCGCACATGCTTGCCGGTGTGCACATGCGCAGGGCCAGCTAGTTTGGCGCATGCGCAGGGCCAGCTTCGCACATGTTCGCCAGTGTGCGCATGCGCAGGGTCAGCTAGTTCGGCACATGCGCAGGGCCAGCTTCATGCATGCGCGCCAGTGTGCGCATGCGCAGGACCAGCTAGTTCAGCACATTGCAGGGCCAGCTTCGCACATGCTTGCCGGTGTGCACATGCGCAGGGCCAGCTAGTTTGGCGCATGCGCAGGGCCAGCTTCGCACATGTTTGCCAGTGTGTGCACACGCAGGGTCAGCTAGTTCGGTGCATGCGCAGGGCCAGCTTCATGCATGCGCGCCAGTGTGCGCATGTGCAGGGCCAGCTAGTTCAGTGCATGCACACAGCCAGCTTCGTGCATGCTCGCCAGTGTGCGCACGCGCTGGGTCAGCTAGTTTGGCGCATGCGCAGGGCCAGCTTCGTGCATGCGCACCAGTGTGCACATGCGCAGGGCCAGCTAGTTCAGCGCATGCACACAGCCAGCTTCGTGCATGCTCGCCGGTGTGCGCATGCGCGGGGCCAGGTAGTTCAGCACATGTGCAGGGCCAGCTTCGCACATGCTTGCCGGTGTGCACATGCGCAGGGCCAGCTAGTTTGGAGCATGCGCAGGGCCAGCTTCGCACATGTTCGCCAGTGTGCGCACGCGCAGGGTCAGGTAGTTTGGCGCATGCGCAGGGCCAGCTTCATGCATGCGCGCCAGTGTGCGCATGCGCAGGGCCAGCTAGTTCAGCGCATGCACACAGCCAGCTTCGTGCATGCTTGCCAGTGTGCGCACGCGCTGGGTCAGCTAGTTCGGCGCATGCGCAGGGCCAGCTTCATGCATGCGTGCCAGTGTGCACATGCGCAGGGCCAGCTAGTTCAGCGCATGCACACAGCCAGCTTCGTGCATGCTCGCCGGTGTGCGCATGCGCGGGGGCAGCTAGTTCTGCACATGTGCAGGGCCAGCTTCGCGCATGCTCGCCAGTGCGCATGCGCAGGGCCAGCTAGTTCAGCACATGTGCAGGGCCAGCTTCGCACATGCTTGCCTGTGTGCACATGCGCAGGGCCAGCTAGTTTGGCGCATGCGCAAAGCCAGCTTCGCACATGTTCGCCAGTGTGCGCACGCGCAGGGTCAGCTAGTTCGGCGCATGCGCAGGGCCAGCTTCGCACATGTTCGCCAGCTAGTTCAACACATGCGCAGGGCCAGCTTCGCGCATGTGCAGGGCCAGCTTCGCGCGTGTGCAGGGCCAGCTAGTTCGGTGCATGCACAGGGACAGCTTCGTGCATGCTCGCTGGTGTGCGCATGCGCAGGGCCAGCTAGTTCTGTTCATGTGTACGGCCAGCTTCGTGCATGCTCGTCGGTGTGCGCATGCGCAGGGCCAGCTAGTTCAGCGCATGTGTGACACCAAGTGGATGGTGACGTAAAACGCACCCCAGGAGGCCGAAAAAGAGGATGTTTTGCAGCCGAAGGCAGGAGGCTCCGCCCCGACTGCAAAACGACCTCCTTTTCGGCCTCGCGAAGTACTTTTTGCGTCACCACCTGGAGTCGCACCCGCACGCCGGCCCACAGCAATGGCGCGGCATGTGCCGAACCTGGCGGCCGCGGGAAGATGCGCCCCTAGCTCACGTGGCGCCCTGAGGCGGCCGCTTAATTTGCCTCCACTAAGATTCGCCCCTGAGTCGGACCCACAAAGAGGATCCGACATAGCCTTGGCGAGATAGGAAGCAGCCAATCCCATTTTCCCTGAATCTCGCCAAATAATGATCTCACCAAGTTGAAGAAACGCCACCGAAAGGCCTGCAGACCGGTTATTGCTCGGACCTCCTCAGGCAGAGCGTTCCAAAGGTTAGGCGCTACTACGGAAAAAGTGTGCTGTTGCGTGGATGACAAGCGGCAAGTCCTAATTGACGGTACATCCAACAGATTTTGGTCCATGCACCGTAGTGGTCTTTGGGGAATGTACAGGGAAAGGCGGTCCTTCAAGTACGCTGGCCCCAGACCATGCAAGGCCTTAAAGGTTAACACCAATACATTGAAGGCAATCCGGTACTCGATAGGAAGCCAGTGCAGACGCTGCAAGACTGGCGTGATGTGACACCTCAGTGACACTCCAGCCAGCGGTTGAGCCGCAACGTTTTGCAGTAACTTGAGTTTCCGGGTCACTGACAAAGGAAGGCCAATGTAAAGGGCGTTACAGTAGTCTAGTCTCGAGATGACCGTGGCCTGGATTGCCGTCGGAGAGGTAGGGCACCAGCCACCTTGCCTGGCGCAGATGGAAAAACGCCGCTCTGCTGGAGACCTGAGCCTCCATCGTCAGCAGAGGGTCCAATTGGACCCCCAGGCTTTTCACCAGGGCCGACGGGCTAACCACCTCGCAGTCCATTATTGGCAGCTGGAGCTCACCCCCCCCCCCCCGGGGCGACCCAGCCACAGGACCTCCGTCTTCGAGGGGGTCACCTCCAACCTGCTGGCGCATAGCCACCCAGTCACGGCTTCGATGCACCAATGGAAATAATCGGGTACAGAGTCCGTCCGGCCTTCCATCCTCAGCACCAGCTGGGTGTCGTCAGCGTACTGGTGGCACTCCAGACCAATTGGGCCAGTGGACACATATAGATGTTAAATAACAGAGGAGAGAGGATAGCCCCTTGGGGGAACCCCACCATTAAGGGGGACCCTTTCCGAGACCACCCCTCCCCTCTCCACCCGTTGTCCCCGGTCTTATTTGAGGTGGTGGTCTCTCCATTGTTGAAGGGGCCGGGATCAGATCCAACGGTCCCCTCCAACTACCGCCCGGTTTCGAATCTATCGTTCCTGGGCAAGGTGGTTGAGAGGGCGGCAATGGAGCAGTTGCAGTCCTTCCTAGATGAGGCAGCTTGGCTAGACCCCTTCCAGTCCGGCTTCCGTTCGGGGCACGGGACGGAGACGGTCCTGGTCTCCATCTCGGATGAGTTGCGCTGCCAGCTGGATCAGGGCGGATCGGCGCTGCTCGTGTTATTGGACCTCACAGCGGCGTTTGATACAGTCTATTATGATCTATTGACTCACCGCCTTGCCAGGGCTGGAGTGAGGGGGCAGCCCTTAATTGGGTGACCTCCTTCCTCCGGAACCGGCTACAATGAGTGAGGAGGGGGAAGGCTGTCTCCGGGGGTTCCCCGCTTCTTTGCGGGGTTCCTCATGGGGCTATTCCCCCCCCCTCTTATTTAACATCTATATGCGACCACTTGCCCAGCTGGTGCGTAGTTTTGGGCTGGTGTGCCATCAGTACGCTGATGACACCCAGCTTATCTTGAAGATGGAGGGCAGCCTCGAATCCGTACCCGATAATTTCCATCGTTGCCTTGAGGCCGTCACTGGATGGCTGCGAGCCAGTAGGTTGAAGGTGAATCCGGCAAAGACTGAGATCCTGTGGCTGGGTCCTCCGGGCTGTAGGGATGTTCAGCTTCCAGCCCCGGACGGCGTGACATTATGTCCGTCGCCCTCTGTTAAGAGCTTAGGAGTAACCCTGGACCCCCTGTTGTCGATGGAGGCCCACGTCTCCAGCATGAGCAGGGTAGCATTTTTCCATCTTCGCCAGGTGAGGAAGCTGGCCCCCTACTTGTCCCGGCGCGACTTAGCCACAGTGGTCCAAGCCACGGTCATCTCGAGGCTGGACTACTGTAACGCTCTGTACATTGGCCTTCCTCTGTCGGTAATCCGGAGACTCAAGCTGGTGCAGAACGCTGCAGCGCGACTCCTGGCGAGGGTCCCGATTGGCCACCACATCACGCCAATCCTGCGTGAACTGCACTGGCTCCCAATTGAATGCCGGATTGCCTTCAAAGTGTTAGTCCTGACTTTTGAGGCCTCACATGGTCTGGGGCCAGTGTACCTGCGGGACCGCCTTGTCCCATATCATCCCACCAGATCACTGCGCTCCGAAGAGCTAAACCTGCTGGTCATCCCAAATGTGAGGACCTACCACCTGTCCGCAACCTGCCGCTGGGCTTTCTCTGTTGCGGCCCCAACCCTGTGGAACGCACTGCCCGCCGGCATCCGTGCCACCCAGGGCCTCCTCCCGTTCAGGAGAGCAGTTAAGACATTGCTGTTCCAGCAAGCCTTCGGAGTTAGCTAGACTGTAGCTCGCACCGCCAATGCGACTCCATTTGTTGCTTCAACTGTTCTAATTGTAATTCCATCTTAATGGTATTACTGTGGTTTATGAGTTATCTGACAATTGTATTTTACGAACTGTTGTAAGTCGCCCCGAGCCATGGGGGGGGGGGGGGGGACGGGACAGACAAATGCGAAATAATAAGTAAATAAATAAATAAAATTATTTCAAACTTATAATCCTGGCGATGGATCTGTTGATGGTACCTTGTCTTTGGTTTCGGCCAAGGGGGTGAACACAATGAGTGAGTCCGATGGGACATCCAAAACCTCCCGAAGGCAGGGTGTCCCCCTTTGTGAGGAATGACAACATCACCATGGGGCACGCCCTCCAGATGGACATGCTCCGATGTCTGAAGGTGCGTGCCCAAGGGACATGTCCTTCCAACGGGCCAACTCCGAGGTTTGAAGGGATGCCCATTGTTGTTGCCCATGCAAGTGTTGTTGTTGAGTCCTTTGTTTAGGGATTGACTAGCCCAGGAAACGAGAGATTCCCTGGGCCTGGGCATGCTGGGGTCACGAAAAGGTCACGAAGAGGTCACGAAAAGGTCATGAAGATGTCACGAAAAGGTCACGAAAAGGTCACGAAGATGTCACGAAAAGGTCACGAAGAGGTCACGAAAAAGTCATGAAGATGTCACGAAAAGGTCACGAAGAGGTCACGAAAAGGTCATGAAGAGGTCACGAAAAGGTCACGAAGAGGTCATGAAGAGGTCACGAAGAGGTGGCATTTCATATTTTCATATAGGAACATAGGGAAGGGGAGAGCATATAGGGAATACATTCATATAGGAGGGAAATAGGAACCATACAATCTCATATCAGCCGATCCCACCCACCAGAGTCCATTGGAATTCATAAATCGTGATTTCAAATTCCCAAAAAGTTTCGGAAAGTCCCTCAAACGTAGGCAAAAGTCCCATAGAAGTTCGAGAAAGTTCATAAAGTGTGGGTCACAGGGGCATTGACATGTGTGGCCATGGGGCCATAGGAAGAGCCTCAGGTTCCCACATGGGGAGAGATAGGGGATTATAAGGGTCATTCCAGCCTGGTGTCCTTGGTAAAACTATGAATTCCTTGGTTTTGACTCTGCACTGTTGGGGGGGTCACCTCCAATATCACCCTCAGCACTTTCCCTCTTGCTCACCTCCTTCGCGCCCAGAACGGGACGCAGGGTGGTCATTCCAGGTGACCAAAGCAGAATGGGGGGGGATAGGACTTCCCTCCCCATCTCGACCCATCTCAGCACTTTCCTCCCATTGATGCAGCCTAGAATGGCATTGGCCCTTGGAGCGGCTGCATCACGCTGTCGACTCCTGTTCAGACTCCACTCCCTCCCTTTCCCATATAGAAGGTGGATATTCTCCAAGCCCCCCCCCCCCAACTCCAAGACGGTTGAGAGGGGGGCCACACAGGAGGCCTGGATTGGGTCCTGTGTGTGTGTTGAGGTTAAGCGGGGGTTCGCCATCCCTTTCCCCCAGCCCCGGATTAACCCCTTTTGGCGCCCTAGGCCACACTTTGGAATTACGCCCCCAAACCAACCTCTACTGCACCCCCCCCCCCAGGCCCAGATTACCCATAAGGCCACCTGAGGCCATGGCCTCGGGCGGCACAAATGGGGGGCGGCAAATTAGGACCCCCCAAAAATTTGTAAGGTTGATTTTTGGAGTGAAGGGAGGGGGAACCAAGGAGGAGAAGGAGGCGGCGCGTCAGAGGCCTGGTTGTGACGTGGCGCCCCTTCGCGCCGCCTCTTTCTCCTCCTCGATTCCCCTCCCTTCCCTTGAGTGAAGGAAGGGAGGAGGGGCCGAGAAGGAGGTGGCGCGAATCGCGTCAGAGGCCTTGCTGTGACGCGGCGCCCCTTTGCGCCGCCTCCTTCTCCTTCTCGCCCCCCCTCCATCCACTCAAGGGAAGGGAGGAAAAACCGAGGAGAAGGAGGCGGCGCGAAGGCGCGTTGCGTCAGAGGCCTTGCTGTGACGCAGCCCCCCTTTGCGCCGCCTCCTTCTCCTCCTTGGCCCCCCTCCCTCCCTTCACTGTAGGAAGGAAGAAGGACCCTCGGGGCTGCTGCCGCGCATGCGCAGCACGCCCTGGGGGCGAGGTTTCCCTGGGGGGCAGCGCTGCTTCTTTTGGCCTCGGGCATCAAAAGGAGCTAATCCGGGCCTGCACCCCCCCCCCCCAAGTCCTTCTTTCCGCCTGCCTCTCCTCACTCACCGAGGGGCGGGATGCCTCCCAGCTGGCGCACGCGGGCCCGGCTCCCGCCTTCGGTGCAGCAGTTGCCCAGGATGCTGAGGGCGAGGGCGAGAGTGCGGCGGGCCTGGGGCGCCCGGCCAGGACCCTCAGCAGTGGCGCCCGGCCCCGCGCTCCCGGAAGCAGGCGATGCCGCCAGCCTCCTTGATGTGCTGCATGCGGAGGGCCAGCAAGGCCCCGCCCAGGCCCGGCTCGGCGCCCTTGTGCAGCTGGGCCAGGGAGCCGCTCCCAGGCCCCCTCCCGGCCCCTGGGCCTTTCGGAGCCGGCACCCAGGAACATTGGGGAAGGAGGCAGAGGCGCATGACTCAAGGAAGGAGTGCGCGGTGAGGAGGAGGCGGAGGGAAGCCCTGCCCCCGGGGCCGCTGCCAGGCATGCGCGCGTGGCAGGTGGTCATGAGCCCCCCTGCCTCCTTCCCCAATGTTTCTGGGTGTCGCACATGCCCGGCAGCGGCCCCGGGGGCTTCCCTCCACCGCCTCCTCCTCGCGCCCTCCTTCCTTGACAAGGGGGTGGGAGTGATGGTGAGGGGGGCGCCATTTCCCCCTCCCCCCGCGTCAGAGGCTCTGAGGCATGCGCGTCCAGAGGCCTAGGGCGGGTTTTCCCTCTGCGTCTTCCTACTCACGTGAGGGGCGCCCCTCCTTCCTTAAGTGAAGGAAGGAGGGGCTAGGCCGCGGCCGAGGAAGATGCGGCCTGCGTCAGAGGCCCTGGGGGGCGGGGCTTCCCTCTGCGTCTTCCTCCTCGCGCCAGGGCCTCCTTCGTTGAGTGAAGGAAGGAGGGGGCGATGAAGATGCATGCGCGTCAGAGGCCCTGGGGGCGGGGCTTCCCTCTGCGTCTTCCTCCTCGCGCCAGGCGCCCCTCCTTCGTTGAGTGAAGGAAGGAGGGGCTAGCACAAGCGATGAAGATGCGAAGCCGCGTCAGAGGCCCTGGGGGCGGGGCTTCCCTCTGCGTCTTCCTACTCACGCCGGGCGCCCCTCCTTCGTTGAGTGAAGGAAGGAGGGCTAGCACAGCGATGAAGATCTTGGCCGCGTCAGAGGCCCTGGGGCGGGGCTTCCCTCTGCGTCTTCCTACTCACGCGGGCGCCCCTCCTTCCTTGAGTGAAGGAAGGAGGGGGGCGTGAGGGAAGATGCCAAGCGCGTCAGAGGCCCTGGGGCGGGGCTTCCCTCTGCGTCTTCCTACTCACGCTGGGCGCCCCTCCTTCCTTGAGTGAAGGAAGGAGGGGCTAGCGCATGGCCGAGGAAGATGCGGCCGCGATCAGAGGCCCTGGGGCGGGGGCTTCACTCCCGTCTTCCTACTTGAGTGGCTAGGCACCCTCCTTCCTTGAGTGAAGGAAGGAGGGGGCTCCTTCCTGAGTGAAGGAAGCGAGGAAGATGCGAAGCCGCGTCAGAGGCCCTGGGGCGGGGCTTCCCTCTGCGTCTTCCTACTCACGCGAGGGCCCCTCCTTCCTTGAGTGAAGGAAGGAGGCTAGCGCGAGCGAGGAAGATGCTGGCCGCGCCAGAGGCCCTGGGGCGGGGCTTCCCTCTGCGTCTTCCTCGCGCCAGGCGCCCCTCCTTCCTTGAGTGAAGGAAGGAGGGGCTAGC
>JARBWK010000930.1:0-22980 GCA_030556195.1 Anolis apletophallus
CGCTTATAGCATTTTCTCTTGGTTATGGGAGTTCTGTGTGGGAAGTTTGTGTCTTTCTGCCATTCCTGGCAGGATATCTGTGTTGTGTTCATCGAAACAGGTCCAGGTTTCACGCTGAGTGTATAAATACATTTAAAAACATATTAACGATATGTATGACTGTGTTAGAGTGTCGTTTTGTGTCATTTTGGTTGGTGGTGTGCCCCAGGATTCGGTACATGTAAAATGTGCCGCGGCTCAAAAAAAGGTTGAAAAACACTGCTCTACAGCTACGTTATGTGGAATATGGACCACGGACCCGTTTCCCCTACAATATTAGTAGCCAGTGGCCTCTACTGAATGTGAATGTGTGGATCAGCGGTTCCCGTGGCGCATGGCCAGACTATAGCATTCCCAGCATAACCTTTTCGTGATAGTTGCTAAATTGGATTTCTTGAAAGGAGGATTAGACAGATTAATGGAGGATAAGCCTATCGATGGCTACTAGTCATGATGCCCGTATCTTGCCTCGAGCATCAGAGATAAGGCGCATCTCATTACTGATGACTGAGGAACATGGCGCTGTTGTCCTACTTCTTGCTTCCCGGGGTTGTCTTGGCCATTTGGGAGCAGAGGTAGACATTGGGCCCGGGTAGGTTCGTCGGAATGCTTCTAAAATCGGAATAGTCGGAATAAATTCAGTTTTGAAGCCGTTTTGAAGCGATGTAAACAACCCAGAAGTGAATTTGCTATTTTAGAAGCCACCGCCGCCATTTTCAGAAAGGAATCGGAGGGTTTCCCTGGCCTTCCCTTCCGTGTGCGGCTGTCTTTCTCTCCGTGTTAGACCTAACGTGGAGGGGAAGACATCAGCGTCCAGATGTTTCAGATATGTTTCCCTCCCTCCGCATTACACTTAAAATGATCAGGTTTCAAGATAGTTGGCAGCCAGCAATCTCTTCACTGTCCAAAGTGAGAAAATGGCAGTTAGAACCGTTGGTCTCAGCAGCTAGCCAGAGGCAGCAGCCAATCAGAACTCTGGCTCCTGGCACGTTCAGGCAACCAGAGAGGGAAAGACATCTGCATCCAAACTGGGGTAAAGATTCAGGTTGAATGCCTATGTCTTTCCCTCCCTCCGCATTACATAGTCTTTACCCCAGTCTGGACATAGAAGTGTTTCCCTCCCTCTGCGTTAGACCTAATGCGGAGGGAGGGAAAGACATAAGCATTCAAACTAGATCTTTACCCCAGTTTGGACGCAGATGTCTTTCCCTCTCTGGTTGCCTGAACGGGCCAGGAGCCAGAGTTCTGATTGGCTGCTGCCTCTGGTGAGTTGCTGAGACCAACGGTTCTAACTGCCATTTTCTCACTTTGGACAGTGAAGAGATTGCTGGCTGCCAACTATCTTGAAACCTGATCATTTTAAGGCTTAAGGCCTATTTTAAACACTGTTTCAAAAGGACTGATGCGTATATATTGTTGCCCTGTTTGAATTTTTGAACTAAAGTAAAGATACTATTATTTTGTTTCACAAGCCTGGGTGACATTTTATTATACTGCAGAGTATATCTTGGTCTGCAGTCCTCAATGAGGAGTGGTTTGTGAGGATTTGAAAAAAGGACGCCATGATATGTTGGGAGGGAAAGACATAGACCTAACGCGAAGGGAGGGAAAGACATAGGCATCCAAACTGGGTCTTTACCCCAGTCTGGACGCAGAAGTGTTTCCCTCCCTCTGCGTTAGACCTAATGCAGAGGGAGGGAAAGAGATAGGCATTCAAACTGGATCTTTACCCCAGTTTGGACGCAGATGTCTTTCCCTCTCTGGTTGCCTGAATGTGCCAGGAGCCAGAGTTCTGATTGGCTGCTGCCTCTGGCTAGCTGTGGAGACCAACGGTTCTAACTGCCATTTTCTCACATTGGACAGTGAAGAGATTGCTGGCTGCCAACTATCTTGAAACCTGATCATTTTAAGGCTTGAGGCCTATTTTAAACACTGTTTCAAAAGGACTGATGCATATATATTGTTGCCCTCTTTGGATTTTTAAACTAAAGTAAAGATACTGTTGTTTTGTTTCACAAGCCTGGGTGGCATTTTATTATACTGCAGAGTATATCTTGCTCTGCAGTCCTCAATGAGGAGTGGTTTGTGAGGATTTGAAAAAGGATGCCGTGATATGTTGGGTTAACTGGAGAGGTATGTGTCTGGTTGGCTGAATGTGCCAGGAGCCAGAGTTCTGATTGGCTGCTGCCTCTGGCGAGCTGCTGAGACCAATGGTTGTAACTGCCATTTTTTCCCTTCGGGCAGTGAAGAGATTGCTGGCTGCCAACTATCTTGAAACCTGATCATTTTAAGGCTTGAGGCATATTTTAAACACTGTTTCAAAAAGACTGATGCATATACATTGTTGCCCTGTTTGAATTTTTGAACTAAAGTAAAGATACTGTTATTTTGTTTCACAAGCCTGGGTGACATTTTATTATACTGCAGAGTATATCTTGGTCTGCAGTCCTCAATGAGGAGCAGTTTGTGAGGATTTGAAAAAGGACGCCATGATATGTTGGGAGGGAAAGACGTAGACCAGGGCTGCCCAGGAAGTCGATCGCGATTGACGAGTTGATCCCGAGACCATTTGAGGATGATCTTTGCCGGATGAGGCGCTTCTGCCCTGTGCATGCGCTCCCTGCGCACGCGCACCATGCGTGCGGCATTACTGCCGGGTGGAGAGCATGGGCTGTGTGGAATTCTTATTCTTTTGCCGGGCGGAGAGCATGGGCTGTGTGGAAGGGCCCTGAAAGGCGCTACCAATCCCTCTCTCTCTCTGCTGCTTCCTCCCCCCCCCCCCAATACTTCCACTGCCCGTCAAAAGAAACATGCCCATTTCCAACGCATGGGTAACTATGGCCAGGAGCATTGCAGTGGACGGGCGGGCGGCGAGTGGAGATGCCCCAGCGAGGCGAGCTTGTGGCGAGGGAGCTACTCTGAGGAGCATCTCTCGTCCGAAAAGAAATGTGGAAGGTGCGAGTGCGCGCATGTGCGTGCATGCATGTGCGCGCATGAAGTAAGACAGTAGATCTTTTTTTGACTTGGTTGCTTTAGAAGTAGCTCGCATGCTGAAAAAGTTTGGGCACGCCTGACATAGACCTAGCGCGAAGGGAGGGGAAGACATAGGCGTCCAAACTGGATCTTTACCCCAGTTTGGACGCAGAAGTGTTCCCCTCCCTCCGCGTTAGATCTAACCACTGCTGTAAATAAATAAATAAATAAATAAATAAATAAATAAATAAATAAACTAACGAAAGTGTCAGAACAGTGGTGGAGCATTTACTGGGACTTGTTGTCGAGTCCCGTGATTTTTTGCTTCCCTCATTTGTCCTAGATCAGTGTTTTCTAACCAGTGTGCCACGGCAGACTAGTGTGCCGTGAGCGATCATCAGGTGTGCCGTGGGAAAGCCTCCAATATACCCTTTCTTCCCCCTCCTGCAGAATGCCTGCTGCTGCTGCTTGCGGGGGGGGAGGCGAAGAAGAAGGGGCCGGTGCGCTGCCTCCTTCGGCTGTTTCCCCTCTGCGTGCGCCATCCAGCCAGCCTCCATTCGAGGGAGGGGGGAGGGAAGGGTGATGTCACTCGGGCCCCTCCCTCTTCCCAGCGGTCGCCATTTGAGGAGGAGGAAAGGCCGGCAGAGAGGCTGAGGTGAGCGGAGGGAGGATCGGAAAGGGGTAGAGTGTCCCCCACCCCGTGAGGAAGAGGCCTGCCCATCATTATTTGAGTCCATGGTGCTCTCTGGATGTAGGTGAACTACAACTCCCAAACGTCAAGGTCTATTTCCCCCAAACTCCATGTGTGTTCACAGTTGGGCATATTGAGTATTCATGCCAAGTTTGGTCCGGATCCATCATTATTTGAGTCCACAGTGCTCTCTGGGTGTAGGTGAACTACAACTTCCAAACTCAAGGTCAATTCCCAAGCAAACCCTTTAATTACTTTCTGTTGGTAATGAGAGTTCAATAGGCCAAGTTTGGTTCAATTCCATTGTTGCAAGAGTTCAGGATGCTCTTTGATTGTGTGTTAACTATAAGTCCCAGAAACTGTAACTCCCAAATGTCAAGGTCTATTTTCCTCAAACTCCATCTGTGTTCACATTTGGGCATATTGAGTATTCATGCCAAGTTTGGTCCTGATCCAACATTGTTTGAGTCCACAGTGCTCTCTGGATATAGGTGAACTACAACTCCCAAACTCAAGGTCAATGCCCACCAAACTCTTATAATATTTTCTCTTGGTTATGGGAGTTCTGTGTGGGAAGTTTGATTCCATTCCATCATTGGTGGAGTTCAGAATGCTCTTTGATTGCGGGTGAACTATAACTCCCAGCAACTACAACTCCCAAATGACAAAAATCAATTTTTTGACTGATGGTCCCTCCTTGGGTTAGTATTAGTATGTTTTGTGGCCAAAACATACTAATACCTATGGATATCTATGTTGTGTTCATCGAAACAGACCCAGGTTTCACACTGAGTGTATAAATACATTTAAAAACATATTAACTACTAGCTGTGCCCTATTTAGGAGATGCGAGAAAGTCTGAGTATGTAAGGGTTGGAATTGTTGTTAGTTATGGTGTTGTTGGATCCATAGATGTGTCGTTGTGGGTTGTTTTGGTGGGTGGGATGTTGGAGTCCTGTGGAGTTGTTGTTGTGTGGTGTTGCTGGCGTTCTGCAGAGCTTGTGGATATACAATGTTTTTGTCTTTCCGTCTGCTGTGTTGATGTAGAGGTTGATGCTTGTGTGGGTGGGGTACTTTGGAAGTGAGTGGAGGTACTTGAAATCCCATTATCCATGGTGTGTCCTCATCTAATCTGCAGTCGGATGGAGTGTGGGTCATGGGGGGCATTGTGTGCCAAGTTTGGTCTTTATCGGTCTTGGTTCTGGGCCACAGTGGTCTGTGGGGAATGATGGGTTTTGAAGTAGTACAAATCCCATTATCCATGGAGGTACTTCAAGTCCCATAATCCATGGTCCACCCTCCTCCAAACTGTAGTATAATGTAGCGTGGGTCATAGGGGCTCTGTGTGCCAAGGTAGGTTACTGTACATTCAGGCCATACACAATGTCCCATGAGCTGAGGCCTAGTCAGGAACAGCAAGTTAATGAAGCCTTACTGTCAATTCAGGCCATACAATGTCCAATGAGCTGAGGCCTAGTCGGGAGAATCAAGTTAATGAAGCCTTACTGTCAATTCAGAGCGTAAACAGCATTCCATTAAGTGAGGCCTAGTCAGGGAAATTAAGTTAATGAAGCCTTACTGTCAATTCAGGCCATACACAATGTCCAATGAGCTGAAGCGTAGTCGGGAGAATCAAGTTAATGAAGCCTTACTGTCAATTCAGGCCATACACAATGTCCAATGAGCTGAAGCGTAGTCGGGAGAATCAAGTTAATGAAGCCTTACTGTCAATTCAGAGCGTAAACAGCATTCCATTAAGTGAGGCCTAGTCAGGGAAATTAAGTTAATGAAGCCTTACTGTCAATTTTGGGCGTGGTCTGTGATTTGTAGGGGTGTAAATTTTCTGTGGGAAGTGAATTGGGTGTTTGTGTTTGTGCCTCAGCCCTTTGCCTTATCCTCCTCTGACAGCTTATTATGGGTTAGAATGTTCATGTTGGCTGGCCAGTACAGGAGTTATGCAAATCCGCCCTTATTGGCAGCCAATCATATTGTCAGAATCTAGAGGCTGGGAGAGTCATTGGCAGCCCTGGCGGATGCTGGGAAATGTTGTTTTTTTACTCGTTGTTTTGGGGGCCTTTTAGGTTGGGGGGGGGGAGTTTCTTTGCTACAAACTTACCTTGCTTGAGGCCTATTTTTGTTGCCAAGTTTGGTGTTTCTGCGTTGTAAGGTTTCTCTGTTTGGGACGGTCGTTCCATGACGGGAACCCCTTTATAAAATAGATATGTATTACTGTGTTAGAGTGTCATTTTGTGTCATTTTGGTTGGTGGTGTGCCCCAGGATTTGGTAAATGTAAAAAGTGTGCCGCGGCTCAAAAAAGGTTGAAAAACATTGTTCTAGATTATGAGGCTGCCTGGGCGACCTTGGAGTAAAGCCTGCCCTGCCTCGGAGCAAGCCAGCTTGGGCCAAGAGATGTAGTCTTCACAAATCCTTTGGTCTCTAGTATCATCTTTCAGTGGAAAGGCATCCCTGTGCCCTCCTCCCTCTTGCTGGTCATCATCTATTTACTTTGCAGCCGGGATGACCTACGCAAGGTGTCATTGGCGCCGCACAGAGCGGCAGCACAATGTACAGTTCACAGAATGTACTTAACACGGAGCCCCAATTACGCATTTGCAAACAAGAGATTGTCAGATAAGAGTCGGTGGAAATAAAAATCTACAGTAGTTCATTTTGATGGGTTCATTTGGGAGCCTTTTCTCGGAGCTTCAGCACCTTAGACTATGACGATAACAATGGATTTCCTGTCTATCCTTTCCCCAATAATGGACTCAAGTCAGTTTGCAATGGGGTGAGCTCCCGTTGTTAGCCCCAGCTTCTGCCAACCTAGCAGTTTGAAAACATGCAAATGTGAGTAGATCAATAGGTACTGCTTCAACGGTAAAGTAATGACATTCCATGCAGTCATGTCAGTGGCCACATGACCTATTTATTATTTATTTATTTACACCCCGCAGGGTACTCAGGGCAGATTACAATGTACACATACATGGCAAACATTCAGTGCCATAGACACACAACACATATAGACAGTCAGAGGCTATTTAACTTTTTTCTGGCCACCAGGGGAGCTGTCGCTTCACCGTCCATCTGCGACGCTGATGAAGTACTTTCCGCATTTCCCGCATGCTTTGTGCTGGAGATTATTTATGGCCTCGTAAATTAGTTAAATTAGCCTCCCCACACATAGGTGGTACCTAAATTTCCTACTTGACAGATGCAACTGTCTTTCGGGTTGCAAAGGTCGGCAACAAGCTACACAAAATTGGCCGGAAGCTCACTCCGACCCGGGCTGGCTTTGAACTCATGGCCTTTCGGTCAGTAGCAGGACCGGATTAACCCCTTTTGGGGCCCTGGGCCACACTTAGGAATTACGCCCCCAAACCAACCTCTACTGCACCCCCCACCTCCTCGCGACGCCATGCACCCCCCTTCCTTGAGTCAAGGAAGGAGGGTGCGAGGAGGTGGAGGGAAGCCCCACCCCTGGGGCTTTATTGGTCCATGTGAACTGCGCCCCTTGGCTTGCGGCCCTAGGCCATGGCCAAGGGTGGCCTTGGGTAATCCGGGCCTGGTCAGTAGTGATCTTAATGCAGCTGACACCCAGCCAGCTGCGCCACAGCCTTGGTGTAAGTGGGACCTGGGAGAATGGCCTCTCCAGAACATCCCAGAGCTATCATGGACCAGGGCGGGCTGCTTGCGGGGCGGGGCCGCATGGGGCCTTCTTACTCCTCACTGAAGGAGGGGCCGACAACGTAAGGCTTCGCCAGGGAAGAGTAGGCGGAGAAAACCCCTGGCACCCCTCCTCCCTTGCGTGGCGTGACGACGCAAGGGAGGAGGGGCGGCGGGGCTTCTCTCCGCCTCCTCTTCCCTGGCATGGCGTCGCCACTCTCTTGCGTGGCGTGAACCCTTGCGTGGCGTGAACCCTTGCCGCCCTTCCCTTGCATGGCGTGACGACGCAAGGGAGGAGGGGTGGCGGGGCTTCTCTCCGCCTCCTCTTCCCTGGCGTGGCGTCACCACTCCCTTGCGTGGCGTCAACACTTGCGCGGCGTGAACCCTCGCCCCTCCCTTGCGTGGCGTGACGACGCAAGGGAGGGAGGGGCGGGCTTCTATCCGCCTCCTCCTCCCTGGCGTGGTGGCACCACTCCTTGCGTGGCGTGAACCTGCGTGGCGTGAACCATCGCCACCCCTTTGCGTGGCGTGACGACGCAAAGGGGAGGAGGGGCGGCGGGGCTTCTATCCGCCCTCCTCCCTCCCTGGCGTGGGTGTCACCACTCCCTTGCGTGGCGCGTGAACCCGCGCCCTCCCTTGCGTGGCGTGACGACGCAGGGAAGGGGCGGGGGGCTTTCTCCGCCTCCTCTTCTCTCTGGCGTGGCGTCACCACTCCCTTGCGTGGCGTCGCCACTCCCTTGCCTGGCGTGAACCCTTGCGTGGCGTGAACCATCGCCGCCCCTCCCTGCGTGGGCGTGGCGCACGCAGGGGAGGGAGGGGCGCGGATACTATCCGCCTCCTCCTCCCTGGCTTGGTGTCACCACTCCCTTGCGTGGCGTGAACCCTCGCCGCCCCTCCCTTGCGTGGCGTGACGACGCAAGGGAGGAGGGGCGGCGGGGCTTCTATCCGCCTCCTCCTCCCTGGCGTGGTGTCACCACTCCCTTGCGTGGCGTGAACCCTCGCCGCCCCTCCCTTGCGTGGCGTGACGGCGCAGGGGGAAGGAGCGGCGGGGCTTCTCTCCGCTCCTCTCCCTGGCGTGGCGTCACCACTCCCTTGCGTGGCGCCGCCACTCTTTGCGTGGCGTGAACCCTTGCGTGGCGTGAACCTACCGCCGCCCTCCCTTGCGTGGCGTGACGCAAAGGGAGGAGCGGCGGGGCTTCTATCCGCCTCCTCCTCCTGGCGTGGTGTAACCACTCCCTTGTGTGGCGTGAACCCTGCGTGGCGTGGCGTGAACCATCGCGCCTCCCTTCATGGCGTGGCGACGGGGGAGGAGGGGCGGCGGGGCTTCTCTCCGCTCCTCTTCCCTGGCGTGGCGTCACCACTCCCTTGCGCGGCGTGAACCCTCGCCGCCCCTCCCTTGCGTGGCGTGACGACGCAAGGGAGGAGGGGCGGCGGGGCTTCTATCCGCCTCCTCCTCCCTGGCGTGGTGGCACCACTCCCTTGCGTGGCGTGAACCCTTGCGTGGCGTGAACCCTCGCCGCCCCTCCCTTGCGTGGCGTGACGACGCAGCGGGAGGGAGGGGGCCGCGGCTCATATCCGCCTCCTCCTCCTGGCGTGGTGTCCACTCCCTTGCGTGGCGTGAACCCGCCGCCCCTCCCTTGCGTGGCGTGACGGCGCAAGGGGAGAAGGGGGGCGGGGCTTCTCTCCGCCTCCTCTTCCCCTGGCGTGCGTCACCACTTTTTGCGTGGCGTCGCCACTCCCTTTGCATGGCGTGAACCCTGGCGTGGCGTGAACCTCGCCGCCCTCCCTTGCGTGGCGTGACGACGCAGGGAGGAGGGGCGGCGGGGCTTCTATCCGCCTCCTCCTCCCTGGCGTGGTGTAACCACTCCCTTGTGGCGTGAACCCTGCGTGGCGTGAACCATCGCCGCCCCTCCTGGCGTGGCGTGACGACGCGCCAGGGGAGGAGGCGCGCGCTTCTCTCCGCCTCCCTTCCTGGTGTGGTGTCGCCACTCCTTGCGGGCGTGAACCCTTGGCGTGGCGTGAACCACGCCGCCTCCCTTGCGTGGCGTGACGACGCAAGGGAGGAGGGGCGGCGGGGCTTCCTCATCTGCCTCCTCCTCCCTGCCGTGGTGGCACCACCCCCGCGTGGCGTGAACCCTTGCGTGGCGTGAACCTCGCCGCCCCTCCCTTGCGTGGCGTGACGACGCAAAGGGAGGAGGGGCGAGGGGCGGCGGGGCTTCTATCCGCCTCCTCCTCCCTGGCGTGGTGTCACCACTCCCTTGCGTGGCGTGAACCCTCGCCGCCCCTCCCTTGCGTGGCGTGACGACGCAAGGGAGGAGGGGCGGCGGGGCTTCTCTCCGCCTACTCCTACCTGGCGTGGTGGCACCACTCCCTTGCATGGCGTGAACCCTTGCGTGGCGTGAACCATCGCCGCCCCTCCCTTGCGTGGCGTGACGACGCAAGGGAGGAGGGGCGGCGGGGCTTCTATCCACCTCCTCCCTGGCGTGTTGTCACCACTCCCTTGCGTGGCGTGAACCCTTGCATGGCGTGAACCATCGCCGCCCCTCCCTTGCGTGGCGTGACGACGCAAGGGAGGAGGGGCGGCGGGGCTTCTATCCGCCTCCTCCTCCCTGGCGTGGTGTCACCACTCCCTTGCGTGGCGTGAACCCTCGCCGCCCCTCCCTTGCGTGGCGTGACGACGTAAGGGAGGAGGGGCGGCGGGGCTTCTATCCGCCTCCTCCTCCCTGGCGTGGTGGCACCACTCCCTTGCGTGGCGTGAACCCTTGCGTGGCGTGAACCATCGCCGCCCCTCCCTTGCGTGGCGTGACGACGCAAGGGAGGAGGGGCGGCGGGGCTTCTATCCGCCTCCTCCTCCCTGGCGTGGTGTCACCACTCCCTTGCGTGGCGTGAACCCTTGCATGGCGTGAACCATCGCCGCCCCTCCCTTGCGTGGCGTGACGACGCAAGGGAGGAGGGGCGGCGGGGCTTCTCTCCACCTCCTCTTCCCTGGTGTGGTGTCGCCACTCCCTTGCGTGGCGTGAACCCTTGCGTGGCATGAACCATCGCCGCCCCTCCCTTGCGTGGCGTGACAACGCAAGGGAGGAGGGGCGGCGGGGCTTCTCTCCGCCTCCTTTCCCGGGTGTGGTGTCGCCACTCCCTTGCGTGGCGTGAACCCTTGCGTGGAGTGAACCCTTGCGTGGCGTGAACCCTCGCCGCCCCTCCCTTGCGTGGCGTGACGACGCAAGGGAGGAGGGGCGGCGGGGCTTCTCTCTGCCTCCTCCTCCCTGGCGTGGCGTCGGCCCCGCCCCTACTTCCTTCAGGAGCGCCAGAACATCGAACTTTAAAAAAAAGTTTTGGGGGGTCCGGACCTGCAGCCCCCCCATGGCTGCCGCCCTAGGCCATGGCGTAGGGTGGCCTTATGGGTAATCCGGGCCTGCTCACGGCCTGGTCTGGTTCAGTTCAATCGAAGGAAATTCAGCTTTTCCCAATGGTACGAGTTCCATGGGGGTGATGCCCAACAGGGCGACTTGCAAGGGTCAGGGGAGGTCATTCCCAGGTCACGGAAAAAGGTCAGATGTTTTGTCCAAACAGAACCTATTGATCTTCCTGCAGCAGATCCAATGGAAGAACAGGAACCGCGAGCAGGCCGGCACAAGTTGGTGCCCTTGCGTCCTTGTTAAGCCCCAAACCAAACAAAGGATTGATGTTCTTTGCGATGTCTCACAACTTTATTTGAAGGAAATGACAAGCATAATACTTTTCCTGGGCAATTATTTGCAGAAGAACAGAGAGCCCTTAATACTCGCTAAACAAACATTGCCTTGCTAATGTCCTTATTGGTATGTCGTACGCGGACAGCAGCGGCAAGAGGGGGTTGGTGGCACCCGGCCCATCATTTGAAGTTGAGAGCAAGCGCTGTGCTTGTCAACGTTGGCCTTGCACGCTCCTACCTTCTCTGGTCGGAGGACGACTAAAGCCCTTCCATTACATCTGGGCCCCTTCCCTACTGCCATATAACATTTATTTATGTATTACTAGCTGAGCCCGGCACACGTTGCTGTGCCATATGCCATTCTCTGTCTATCTATCTATATCTATCTATCTCTTTCTGTTTTTCTTTGTCTTTCTATCTCTGTCTGTCTGTGTTTGTCTATCTCTCTTTCTATGTCTCGCTCTCTGTGTATCTCTACCTTTCTCTGTATCTGTCTGTCTGTCTGTCTATCGATCTGTCTCTCTATCTGTATGTATCTCTGCTTTTCTCTATTTATTTGTCTCTTTCTGTCTCTCTCTCACTCTGTCTCTGTTTCTTTCCCTCTGTCTGTCTGTAGCTCTCTGTGTGTCTGTTTTTCTCTCTATTTCTTTCTCTGTGTGCCTCTGTCTGTGTCTTTCTATGTCTCTCTCTATCACTCTCTCTCTCTCTCTCTCTCTCTGGCTCTCTCTCTCTCTCTCTCTCTCACTGTCTGTGTATCAATCTCCCTATCTCTCTCTCTCTGTCTGTCTATCTCTCTGTGTCTCTCCAGGACAGTCTCTATCAGTCTCTCTCTCTCTCTCTCAGTCTCTCTATTTCACTCTCTCTACCTCTGTCTGTGTCTCTGTCTGTCTTGTGGTGTGGGGGCAGGCAGGGGAACGTAGGTGGGAGGATGGGAAGACAGGTGGGTCCTTCCTGTACCAAAGGCTCTGGTCGGCTCCTTACCTCATCCACCCGCTCAGTTCCCAAAAGGCCCGCGCCACTTCCCTTCCTGCCCCTGTCTCCACCCTGTTTCCCAGTGAGCCGCGCGGAGGGAGGAGGAGGGGCTAAGGAGGAGGAGGAGGGGCTAAGGGAGGAGCCGGCTCGGTTTCTTCCTTAGCCCAGCCCCTCCTTGTTACACCACGGCGCGCAGCCGCTCACAGCCGGGGGGGCGGCCGTGCCGTGGATGGAGGGAGGAGGCGGGGCCAAGGAGGAGCCGGCTGGTTCTCCTAGCCCAGCCCCTCCCTTGCTGCATCCACGGCGCAGCGCACCGCTGTTCGGGGGCTGGTTTTTGGGGGTGTTGGGAGGTACCTAGGGTCTGTTTTTTGGGCCCTTTAGGTACCTTATTGTATGGTTGTGTAGGCTGTCGATTTTAGTGCTTCTGCGTTTTATGGTTGCGTTGTCTATGATCGTCAATGCATGACCGTGTCAAAATTATATATATAGATTTACTATCTTGGGGACCCGGCGGTGCCCGGGTTATTTGAGGAAGGCATTGTGTGCCAAGGTTGGTTCCTATTAGATGTGTACGTGGCTTGCAGTGGCCTCAGGAACTTAGTGAAGGTACTGCAAGTCCCGTTGGCCATGGTCCACCCCCCTCCAAACAGCACCGGGATGTAGAGTGGGTCATGGGGGCTCTGTTTGTCACATTTGGTCTTGATCATTCTCTGGATGAGGGTTGCAGCAGTCTCGGAAGGTGAGTGAAGGTATTTCAAGTCCCATCATCTGTGGTCCATCCTCCTTGAAACAGCACCAGGGTGCAGAGTGGGTCAAGGGGGCTCTGTGTGCTAATTTTGGTCTGTAGTGGTCATTGCGTGACGGTCGCGTTGTGAAGTGGGCCATTGGGCCCCTGTGTGGCAAGTTTGGTCCTGATTTAGGATTGTGCGAAGACAGCGCAGATGAAAGTGTCGCCATAGAGGAGAACAGACAGTACGATTGCTCTGTACACACTGATTTTGGTGCTTTGCCTCAGGTGCTTGTTGCTCCAGACTCTCTTGTGAAGCCTTCCGAATGCACTCTATGCCTTTGCTCATCTGTGATCTATCATTTTGTCAATCTTGGCGTCTGAAGAGATGATGCTTCCCAGGGAGGTGAACTGCTAAACGGACTTAAGCACAGATGTGCCTATGCTGACGTGGGGATGATGGTGTTCTTCCTGTGGTGCGGGCTGGTAGAGGACTTCCGAACTTTTGAAAGCAACTTAATTGCTTTCAAAAACTTGCCCTGGTGATCTTCCCAGATCTTTGCAGCCTTGTCTCAACCCCATCGGCAAGGCCTCCAAAGCTGGGGGAGGTGTTTATTTTCCTGAAGGGAAGGTGCCACAGAAGTGCAAAGTAGCATTTACTAAACATCCTATTTGTGTTCCACACCGCATTGTAATTTATTTCCAAGAGATTAAGGAGCGTCAGAGCTATCAAAGGGGAGAGACGCCAAAGGAGGCGAGGTGTTTCTGGAGAGCACAAGTCAAAACTGGTTGGTGGTTGAGGGTGAGGTGCTTGGACATGAAGAGGACGACCTTCCGATGGGACAGGAGGCTTTGTTGTGCTATTGAGGATTTGGACTTCCATGTATCTCCGTAGGGCACATCTTTGTTTTAGGGCAGTGTTTCCCAACCAGTGTGCTCTGGCACACTAGTGTGCCGTGAGCGATCATCAGGTGAGCCGTGGGAAATTGGGACTTCCAATCACCTTTCTTCCCCCTCCTGCTGAACACTTTTTCTTCTCCACTCGGGCTCCCTTCTTCCCAGCCTCGCTTTGCCCAGGGGCGAGTCTGCGCAGTAGCGCCCGCACGGGTCACGCCTCCCTCCCTCCCCCCTCCCCTCCTGAACACGCTCACGCTGCCCCCTCGGATCAAAATGGCAGTGTCGAAGATAAAGTCAGTGTTGGGCAGGAGGGGGAAGAAAGGGCGCGAAGGGGGCGGGAGGAAGAGGTCTCTGTCGAAAGCTGGCATGGGCAAACTTGGACCTTCCAGGTCTTTTGGACTCCAACTCCCACCATTCCTAGCAGCCTCGGGCCCTTCTCCTTTCCCCCTCAGCCACTTAAGCAGGAAAGGGCCTCAGGCTGTGAGGAATGGTGGGAGTTGGAGTCCAAAGCACTCAGAGGGCCGAAGTTTTCCCATGCCTGTTTGAGGGACCTTAAAGTGGTGAGCCTCCTTCCAACATTGTGATTCTGGATAGAAAACAAATAACAACATAACATAACATTGTTTGAGTCCACAGTGCTCTCTGGGTGTAGGCGAACTACAACTTCCAAACTCAAGGTCAATTCCCAAGCAAACCCTTGCAGTACTTTCTGTTGGTAATGAGAGTTCAATATGCCAAGTTTGGTTCAATTCCATTGTTGCAAGAGTTCAGGATGCTCTTTGATTGTGTGTGAACTATAAATCCCAGAAACTGTAACTCCCAAATGTCAAGGTCTATTTTCCCCCAAACTCCATCTGTGTTCACATTTGGGCATATTGTGCATTCATGCCAAGTTTGGTCCTGATCCAACATTGTTTGAGTCCACAGTGCTCTCTGGGTGTAGGTGAACTACAACTCCAAAACTCAAGGTCAATGCCCACCAAACCCTTCTGGTATTTTCTGTTGATCTATTTTATTTATTTATTTATTTATTATTCGGGCTTCTATGCCGCCGACTCCCTGAGGCTCGCGGCGGCTTACAGGAGCCGAAGGGCACAGTAAAAATACAGGCAATAAGCAGTTAAAAACAATTAAAAACAACAGCAGTACAGTAATTAATAACACAGTTAAAACAATGAACAGCACATCATCCTCAGAAGAACGAAGAGATGGCGGGGCATGGGCAGGACTGACTCACCAAAGGCCTGCTTAAACAGGTATGTTTTACAGGCCCGTCTAAGCGGAGCAAGTCCTTCGTAGCCCGAGTTCCGGCCAGGGAGGGCGTTCCACAGCGTAGGTGCTATGACAGAGAACGCCCTCGGCGGTAGCAGTCAGCCCTTGCGAGTTTAGCTGAAGGTATCTCCAGGAGATTGGAGTCCTCAGACCGAAGTGATCTCGGAGGGCAATATGGGGTGAGACGGTCCCTCAAATACGCTGGCCCCAGGCCGTGGAAGGCCTTAAAGGTGAGGACCAACACTTTGAAGGTGACCCGGTGCTCAATTGGCAGCCAGTGCAGATCCTGCAAAACAGGTGTTATGTAAGCCAGCTGGCGTGCCAGACAGGAGCCGGGCGGCAGTGTTCTGCACTAGCCTGAGCTTCCGGGTCACCGACAGAGGAAGGCCAACGTGAAGCGCGTTGCAGTAATCCAGCCTTGAGATGACTGTGGCTTGGATCACCGTGGCCAGATCGTTCGGGGAGAGATAGGGGGCCAGCCTCCTTGCCTGTCGCAGGTGGAAAAGCGATCTTGCTGACCGCAGAGACCTGGGCCTCCATGGTCAGCTGGGAGTCCAAATGGACCCCCAGGCTCTTTACGGAAGCGATGGGCATAACACCGCACCGTCCAGGCTCGGAAGCTGGACATTAACATCACCAGGCGACCCAGCCACAAGATCTCCGTCTTCGCGGATTCACCCTCAACCTACTGGCTGCAGCCATCCAGTAACGGCTTCGAGGCAGTGTTGGAAATTATCGGGGACGGAACCCGGCCTGCCCCCCATCCTCAGAATGAGCTGGGTGTCGTCAGCGTACTGGTGGCACTCAAGCCCAAAACTCCGCACCAGCTGTGCAAGTGGCTGCATGTAGATGTTAAATAACAGAGGGGAGAATGGCCCCCTGGGGACCCACAGAGTAGTGGGAGCCCTCGGAGACCACCTCGCCCCTCCTCACACGCTGAGACCGCTGGTGGAGGAAGGAGGTCAGCCATTTAAGGGCTGTCCCCCTCACTCCAGCCACGGCCAGGCGGTGGATCAATAGATTGTGGTCGACCGTGTCAAACGCTGCCGTGAGGTCCAATAACACGAGCAGTGCAGACCCGCCTTGGTCGAGCTGGCAGCGGAGTTGGTCTGTGATGGAGACATATTTGACATTGCTCCCGTTTTCAACCACATATCTGTGTGAGATGAGCTTCTCTAGCTTGACTGCGATAAAAACTAAACACGGAGAGAGACTGACAGCTGTTGAGCAAGACCTTCGTGTGTGCCTTTCCGCCATTCCTGCCAGGATAGATATCTATGTTGTGTTCATTGAAACAGGCCCCAGTCTCACACTGAGTGTATAAATACATTTAAAAAAACACATTAACTATATGTATTACTGTGTTAGAGTGTCATTTTGTGTCATTTTGGTTGGTGGAGTGCCACAGGATTTGGTAAATGTAAAAAATGTGCCGCGGCTCAAAAAAGGTTGAAAAACACTACTGTAGAGTGAATGTGTTTTGGGCACAGCTTGAACGACCATGGCTGAATCATAGAATCATGGAATCATGGAATCCTAGGCTCGGAAGAGACCTGTCGAACCATCATCCAGTCCAACCCTATTCTGCCAAGAAGCAAGAAATTTGCATTCAAAGCACCCCCGACAGATGGCCATCCAGCCTCTGTTGAAAAGCCTCCAACGAAGGAGCCCCCACCACACTCTGGGGCAGAGAGTTCCACTGTTGAACAGCTCTCACAGTCAGGAAGTTCTTCCTCATGTTCAGGTGGAATCTCCTTTCTTGTAGTTTGAAGCCATGGTTCCATTCAGGCCCGGATTACCCATAAGGCCATGGCCTAGGGGCGCAAGCCAAAGGGGGCGCAGAACACGGACCCCCCCCCCCCCAAAATGTTGTCTCAGCTTGCCCCTGAGGGCATAACGTCAGGAGAGTGTTTTATTGCATCCTAGTCTCCAGGGCAGCAAATAATAATAATAATACACTTTATTTATATTCCGCTCTTCGCACCCTGAAGGGGACTCAGAGTGGATTTATTTATTGATTGATTTATTATTTCGATTTATATACCACCCTTCCCAAGATGCTCAGGGTGGTTCACACACACAAACAACACAATCAGTTCTGTCCCCGATGTTGTTTAACATCTACATGAAACCACTGGCTTTAGGCCGGGACATGGGACTGAAACAGCCTTGGTCGCCTTGGTAGATGATCTACGCCGGGAGCTGGACAGGGGGAGTGTGTCCCTGTTGGTTCTGCTGGACCTCTCAGCGGCTTTCGATACCGTTGACCACGGTATCCTTCTGGGTCGCCTTGCAGACATGGGGCTTGGCGGTACTGCTCTGCAGTGGCTCCAATCCTTCCTGGAAGGTCGTACCCAGAAGGTGTCATTGGGTGGTGTCACCTGTTCGGCTCCGCAGCCGTTGTCCTGTGGAGTCCCTCAGGGTTCAGTCCTGTCCCCGATGTTGTTTAACATCTACATGAAACCGCTGGGAGAGATCATTCGGAGTTTCGGAGTAAGGTGTTACCTGTACGCAGATGACGTCCAGACCTGTCACTCCTTCCCACCTGTCACCAAGGAGGCTGTCCAGACCTTGAACCGATGCCTGGCCGCTGTGTCGGACTGGATGAGGGCTAGCAAATTGAAACTAAATCCAGACAAGACAGAGGTCCTCCTGGTCAGTCGTAAGGCCGAACAGGGCATAGGGTTACAGCCTGTGTTGGATGGGGTCACCCTCCCCCTGAAGACGCAGGTTCGCAGCTTGGGAGTGATCCTGGATCCATCGCTGAGCCGGGAACCCCAGGTCTCGGCGGTGGCCGGGGGAGCTTTTGCACAGTTGAGACTCGTGCGCCAGCTGCGCCCGTACCTTGGGAAGTCTGATCTGGCTACGGTCGTCCACGCTCTGGTCACATCCCGAATAGACTACTGCAACGCACACTCGTGGGGCTGCCTTTGAAGACAGTTCGGAAATTGCAATTAGTCCAGCGGGCGGCAGCCAGATTGCTAACGGGAGCTACATACAGGGAGCATCCCACCCCCCTGTTGTGTCAGCTCCACTGGCTGCCTGTCCAATTCCGGACTCAATTCAAAGTGCTGGTTTTGACCTTTAAAGCTCTATACGGTTCTGGCCCAGCTTACTTGTCCGAACGCATCAGCCGCTACGTCCCACCCCGTAACCTAAGATCATCCGGGGAGGCTCTGCTCTCGCTTCCGCTGACTTCTCAAATGTGGTTGGTGGGGACGAGGGACAGGGCCTTCTCGGCGGTGGCTCCCCGCCTGTGGAATGCACTCCCTATGGAGGTACGGTCCACCACATCCCTCCTGGCATTCAGGAAAAAGGTAAAATCCTGGCTTTGGGACCAGGCGTTTGCACACCAGCACTAGGCAGCATGTGAGATGGGGATTTTAATGGAATGGATGAAGAGGGCCAATGTTTTTATGGAGTGAATATTGTTTTTAACTTGGAATGACTGTGTATGTTGCTGATGGAACTGTATTTTAATGTGTTTTAATGTATTTTAGTTGTTGTGGGGTTTTGGGGTTTATATTGTTATTATGTGGGCATCGAATTGTGCCGTACTGTAAGCCGCTCTGAGTCCCCCCCCTCGGGGGTTGAGAAGAGCGGGGTAAAATCCCGAAATAAAATAAATAAAATCACAACAATAATTAAAACATAATAAAAACAATTAGGACAGATATGGAATTAGCAGCTTCTAGTGGTTAAACGCCTGTCGAAAGAGGTTGGAAAAGGATTACAGGTACACATACTTAGCAGACAATCTCTGTTGTCAAGCATGTAGCTGGGGGCGCTAAGGGGCTTCGCCCCCCGAAATTCTCAGGGTGGTCCACGAGAAGGCCTTACTAGTACATTATTTAAACTGTTATGTTTATTCATATCATGATCTGATCACCATGCTCATTATATCCCACCTTCATGGGGTTATTGGGATAACAATACAAAAGGTTTGCTAGGGTAAACCCTCTTCCACCCAGTCTCAGCCCCCCCCCCGAACCAAACTCAGCCCCCCCCCCCAAACCAAAATCCTGGCTACGGCCCTGCCTGTTGTTTTTCACATACACACATATAGACGAACAGAGGCAAACTCTGGCCACCAGGGGGAGCTGACACACTCCTCATCTCTCAGCGTTCCCAGCCTCCCTTCTTGTTCCTTCCGCATTCCTCTTCGTTCCTGGAGTTCTTTAATGGCTTCATAATTCAGTCAAAATTCCCCCCACTTAATGTGGTACCTTAATCTCCTACTTGACAGGTGCAACTGTCTTTCAGGCTGCAAAGGTCAACAGCAGGCTACACTTAAATGTCGAGCACCCACCTCAACCCGGGCAGGCCTCGAACTCATGACCCACTGGTCAGAGGGATCTTATGCAGCTGACACTTAGCCAGCTGCGCCACAGCTTGCTCCCTCCTCCCTATGACTTCCCCTCACATATTGATCCATGGCCCTCATCATGTCTCCTCTCAGCCTTCTCTTCTTCAGGCTAAACATGCCCAGTAGGCCTGTCTTATCAAGGGAAAAAATGGTTCAAAACTCATTGCGAATGTAGGGGGCGCTGGCAATTCGATTCTCAATTGATTTCCGAAATTTTCCGGAAAAATGGTTCAACATTTCTGATTTGGGCTTCCCGGAGGTTTCCCCATGCAACCCTATTGTTGTCGAACAACCGGGCAAGTCCCGCAGACCGACTGCGGGACAGAGACCGCGAGGGTTCGGTTAACCTGGCGAGCCCGGAGCGACTAGGTCCCCGAAGCCTACCCGCCTCCCTTAGATCCAATTATGCTCACCAATGCTGCAAGGTAGATGCCACAAAATTGTTTATTCTGCTCAGCTGAGAGGATGCGAACCGCAATACCCTGATTCCCGCAAAGAACGCATGCATGTACATTGAAAACATTGGTTTTTAAAGGGTGCAGAACTGTCAAACATTTGAATTTTCCCGCCCACCTCCTCCCGGCTGATCGGCTGATGATTGGTCGGACCAGCTGATGGGCGGAGCGCTGGCAACCTATCACCGCCCTTCTCCATCTGCCTGTCCAGCCAATCAGGTGTCTCCAACCATATATGGAGTTCCAGGAAGGAAGGCTTAGGCGGAGATTACTGTCAGGATGGCATATGAATGAAAACAAAAGAGTCCGGGCCAGGTAACGACCTGGGGCAACGCCTGGAAGTGATGAAATCATTGGGTTGATGTGTCTCATCCATACATGTGAATGAGGGAGAAAAGGAAAAAAGCCTGATGAAGGTGATTCACTCAGACCCTTTGGTGACAATGGCACTTATTCTGGGGCACACCTTGGTTTCCGAGGCCAGATGTGTCACCCGCTGTGAAGAGCAAACATTTATTGTCCAGGCTCCAAAGGCTAATTTAGTTAGACTAGAAATCCGACCGTTAAACCGCCTCAGGACCAGTGAAGCGTGGGGTCAAGACAAGGGCTTGACTTTACCATAACAAGATCTTCACCAGGAAACGCATGCAATATGAATATGGTGATCCATAAAGGTGTGGAACAGGGCTCAGCAACATTTCCTCTCGGCAAATACAGTAAACATTTCCAAAGCAATCCTTTCTTAACGAACAAAGGTGGAGGAAAGGGTTACATGGGGTTGAGGGAAGATTCATAAGGTAATATTTTTATAGCTAGAGCAATGGAGGCAATAGACAGGGTGCACTCGCCCTACCACCTGCTCCCTCGACCCGTGCCCCTCCTGGCTTGTTAGATCTTGCCTGAGGGGTTACGTGGGCCTCTGTTGAATATCATTAACAGCTCCCTTGAGCAAGGAGTCTTTCCAGAGTGCTTAAAAGAGGCGGTGGTAGCTCCATTACTGAAGAAACCGTCATTGGATCCAAGTGGTTGAGAAAGTCAAATTTCCTCCCCACTGTGATAAGACCAACATTCTTAAACAGAGAGAAACTTATTGGATAATACAATTGGCCACAGAGAAACACAAAGGAGGCCTCAATGACCCATTATCCATCAATGCGCTCCTTAACAAATAAGGCTGGCCCCTTTAAATTCCTAACTTCCCTCCTGTTGCCTGTCTACTGAAGCCTCCTTCTTGCTGACCCCCGGTACCATATCCTGCTCATGGAATGGTCCGTCCTCCACGCCACTGAAGAAGCCTGCCAAGGTAATTGACCCCTTACTTTGACCATTTATTCTAGCATGCCGTTCCAACACCTTTAATTAGGTTAAACTCTTACTACTACCATTATTATTTACATAGAAAACACTGAATTCCATTGAGGACGCCCATCATTAAGCCTCTGAGGAAGTCCATCGGACGAAACGGCCTCCCGCCGGCTCGGGGTGAGCTCTTGCCGTCAGGCAACCCCCCCTCAGTTCTGTCACACGGACGAGGGGCAGCTTTTCCCCTACGCTGCACTGTCAGCTTTAATTTCAACAGAGACGCTCTGGTTTACTGCCTGAACTACGAGGACCACCAGTCCCTGCGGCTAGCTAATTCAGCGTCACCGCGTTCTTCACGAGCGTCTCCCCTGGACTACAAGGACCAGCGTACCTTGCGGTTCGCCCACGGACGAACCGACGCATGCGCACTGCGCGTCAAGGTCACGGCAGCGTTCCTTTGGTCCCTTATTCGCCACGGACTCCGGAGCTTATCCCTTTACACCTTGTATCCATTGCATGACCCATACTACTGTTGGGATAAGTTTGTGAGAAGATAGATGTTTCTTTTCACCTTACGGATTATGTTTCATTGTATCAGCATTGCCTGTTTTTACTGATGATTATCATTATATTGTGTACTACTGAGATTTTGATGCATTTGCTCAATGAGAATCCTTCCACTGTGCTGCTTGATTGTACTATCACATGTTATATGATTCCATTGTGATATCTTTATACTGCAATTTGAGATTTTGTGAATACAAATATTTTTGATAACTGTTGTATAATTTGTTCTTATCTCTTGACCTACCAGTCACCTGATCTGCTTATCTGGGTGGGAAGTGGCCTGGCTGTTGTTGCTTGGAGGGAGGGGGAATGCATTTGCTACTGTCTTGAGGTGGTCTGCTTATGGGGTTGTAAGTGTTATTGCAATGTGTGTGGAAGAGGGATACTAGGGACCTTCTCCTGTTCGTTCTTTTTGGGTTTGGGGCTTCCTGGCTCGACTACACTATGTGTATGGCAGCGCACGGAAAGCCGAGTTACTGTATCCTTCTGTCGGACCAAAAGACTCCATCTTCTGTTTCTTTGTTCGTTTCTGTTCCAGCCTCTTAAGGGATAATTATATCCTTAAACATGATTTTGAATTGAACATGGGCAAGTCTTTTATTATTATTATTTTAAAATCCAGCGAGAGGTGAGCCGACAAAGCGCACAGGCAACGGCGCATTGTGGAAAGATAATTACCCAAATTAAGACACCAAAATGGCCATAATTAGCCATTTCTTTGTGCAGTTTGAAATTTACATCGATAATAATGCCACCTGTGTGAGCGAGAGAGCTGTTTAATTAGGAACGCGGCATGGCGCGGGATACTTCGAGGCCACTCCTTAATGGCGCCAGGGCACCTCTCTTCTTGGACTCTTCGTTTCATCTCTCACAACCGACAATGCGCTTCGCTTGGGCAAGCGCCGTAATTAAAGAGGCGGCACACGGCGGTATGAATGTAATTAGCAGGCGATGCGGCTCTCGGGTTTGGGCAATGATTAAATTGGAGGAAGCTGGGGGAAAAATGGGTTCGGGACTCGGCCGAGAGTGCAGGTAGTAGGGAAGCACTGACCTTCCCTTCACTTTCCTGCCATTCCTCTCCTCCACTACTTGTCCTTAAGCAAAACATTTGGATCTACATGGAAACATAATGCAGCTCGTAGGCATTGACCTCCAAAATTTGAGTTGACTTCTCCATGTGCCAATGCAGTTTGGAACTCCATTATATGGGAGACCCGTACAGTGCAGTACAGCAGGCCCGGATTAACACCTTTTTGCGCCCTAGGCCACACTTTGGAATTACGCCCCCCTTTAAACCAACCTCTACTGCACACCCCCCCCCCCTCCAGGAAAGGGCCGGGCCCCCTCCTTACCCGCCGGGC
>JARBWK010000931.1:0-22945 GCA_030556195.1 Anolis apletophallus
GGGAGGCTAACATGAGGCCAAGCCCTTCTAAATATTATAATAATATAATAATAATAATAATAACCTTTATTTATACCCCGCCACCATCTCCCCAATGGGGACTCGGGGAGGCTAACATGAGGCCAAGCCCTTCTAAATATAATAATAATAATAATAATAATAACCTTTATTTATACCCCGCCACCATCTCCCAATGAGACTCAGGTGACTTAACATGAGGCCAAGCCCTTCCAAAATACAATGCAACACAGTAAAATACAAAATACAGAACAAAATACATCAGAAATAACAAATAATAATCTTCGGCATTGCCGCGAACGAAGATTCAGGAAGGACTCATCCCACGCTTTTTACAAGCGCGTTGATGACTAAAAAGGCCAATCTGAGATAGGCAAGTTCGGTTGCAGAAAGCGCAGCAGAAAGTCTCCTTGGGTGATGTTTTTTCCAAGTTGCGATTCTTTCTGCCGCAGCATTGTGGGAGAGTGGGCTCCATGCCTCCCGATGTGGCCAGCACCTCATTGTTGGTGATCAATCTGGCCAAGCCTGAGATGTTGTTTCAGGGAGTCCTTATATCTCTTTTGGGGGCGCCTCTCTTGCCTGACCCGTGGCGAGTTCACCGTAGAGTATCTTTGGGAGGCGGTGGTCCTCCATCCTAGAGACGTTTCCTGCCCAGCGCAGCTGTTTTCTCAATAGCATGGCCTCAATGCTGGTGATCCCTGCTTGCTCAAGGACAGCAACAACATTCGTCACATAGTCGGTCCAGTGTATATTTAGATTGTTAAGACAGCGCTGATGAAAGCGCTCGAGGAGTGGAGGTGTTGGAATGGGTGACCCATGTTTCAGACCCATAGAGGAGAATGGATGTGTGTATGATAGCTCTGTACACATGATTTTGGTGCTTTGTCTCAGGTGCTTGTTGCTCCAGACTCTTTTGTGAAGCCTTCCGAATGCATTATATGCCTTGATAATCTGTGATCTATCTCTTTGTCAATCTGGCGTCTGAAGAGATGATGCTTCCCAGGTAGGTGAACTGCTGAACGGACTTAAGCACAGATGTGCCTATGCTGACGTGAGATGGTGGTGTTCTTCCTGTGGTGCGGGCTGGTAGAGGACTTCTGTTTTCTTCAGGCTGACTTCCAGCCCAAACAGTCTCGCAGCTGCAAAGCAGGAGGAGGCAGCTGCAGGGCTGCTTCGAATGGGCGACAAGGGCAGCATCGCCAGCAAAAAGTAGCTCACGATCAGATAGTTTAGAGTCTTAGTGTGAGCCCTCAGACGGTTAAGTTGAACAAGCCTACCACTGTGCACGATAGCGTATATATATGCCGTCTTCTTCTTGTAGGTCTGCCATAGCCCTTTGGAGCATCATGCTGAAGAAGATTGTAAATAGGGTTGGTGCAAGAACACAACCTTGTTTCACTCCATTAGTTAGAGAAAGGGCTCCGAGAGAGCATCGCCATATCGACTTGACCGTGCTGGCCCTCATGTAACAGGACAATCATTTTGAGGAACTGGGGGGACATCTCTAGACGTTCCAGGATCTGCCACAGACCTTTCCTGCTCACAGTGTCGAAGGCTTTGGTGAGGTCGACAAATGTTACATAGAGTCCTTGTTCTGTTTCTCACATTTCTCTTGCAGTTGTTGGGGCCAAAAACCATATCTGTGGTGCTCCTATTTGCTCTGAAGCCGCATTGGCTTTCAGGGAGAAGTTCTTCTGCAATAGCCGGAACTAATCTGTTCAGGAGTATCCTTGCAAGGATTTTTCCAGCAATGGAGAGCAGTGTTATACCGATAGTTTGGAGCAACGGATTTTGTTCCCCTTTTTTCTTATATACAGGGTGATGATAACTGCATCTCGGAGATCTGATGGCAGTTCACCTTTTTCCCAGCAACTCACAAGGAGCTCGTGGAATTTAGCATGCAGTACATGACCTCCCTGTTTCCAAGCTTCAGGTGGGATGCCATCGATCCCGGCTGCCTTGCCATTTTTCAACTGCTGTATGGCCTCAATGGTCTCTTTCCAGTGGGAGCTGTGTCCAGTTCATTTTTCATTGGCTGTTGTCATCATTTTGATAGCTGAACCTTGACTACTCGACTGGCATTAAAGAGACCCTGAAAATGTTCAGCCCATCGGTTCAGGATGGAGGTTTTATCAGTAATTAGTGTTTGACCATCTGTACTGTATAAGGGGCTTTGGACCTGATAAGTAGGTCCAAACACTGCTTTGAGAGCTTCATAAAAACCTCTGTGATCACCGAGATCTGCACAGCGTTGTGTCTTTTCTGATAAATCAATCCACCACTTGTTCTGGATGTCTCTGAGTTTTTGTTGGAGTTTACTACATGCGAAAAGGCTGCTTTTCTTACATGGCAAGATGGCTGGGCGAGAATGCCTGGTGAGTGGTTCTCTTCTTTGCCAACAGCTCCTGGATCTCTTTGGTTGTTTTCATCAAACCAGTCTTGGTTTTCTTAAGGGAGAACCTAGGGATTCTTCAGCAGACTGCAGGATACTGTTTTTGATGTGTTGCCAGAGCGCTGTAGGAGAAGAATCTGTAGGGTGGACTTCAAGTTTTGCTTGCAGATTTACCTGGAAGTTGTCTCTCACAACAGCCTGTTGAAGACTGTTGACTTGGAGTCTCCTCTTTAAGATGCCACCCCTCTTAGGTTTGAGCTTAAGGTGTAGATTTAGTTTACATCTTACAAGGCGATGGTCTGTTTGACATTCTGCACTGGGCATCACTCGAGTATGACGGACATCACGAATGTTTCTCTGGCGCACTAAAACATAGTCAATGAGGTGCCACTGCTTGGATCGAGGATGCATCCAGGTGGTCTTCAAGCTATCTTTCTGCTGAAAGATGGTGTTTGTAATAGTCAGCTGCTGTTCTGCACAAAACTCTAGCAGAAGGCGCCCATTATCATTACAGTTTCCAACACCATGCTTGCCTAATACACCTTCCAGGCTTCAAAGTTTTTTCCTACTCTGGCATTGAAATCACCAAGGATAATGATTTTATCTTCTGCAGGGACCTTTTGTATGAGGTGGCGTAGGTCTGAGTAGAATTTGTCTTTCTCCACAGGGTCAGCTTGCATAGTTGGGGCATATATACTGAAGAGAACAGCATGTGGGAGGCGTAAGGAGATAATGCGATCAGAGTGACCTGTCGGCAACGTCTCGAGTTTAGAGGCGATGGAGTTTTTAATCATAAAGCCTACTCCTGAAAGATGTTTCTCAGTTTTGGGTTTGCCAGACCAGTAGAGTGTGTAGCCGGCACCGTGTTCTTTAAGGCTGCCTTCCTCATGGAGACGAACTTCACTAAGAGCAGCGATGTCAATATTAAGCCGTGATAGTTCATGGGCTATTAGAGCAGAGAAGCGACGCTCAGGACGTCCACTATCTGCAGAATCTTGCATGGTTCTGATGTTCCAGCATGCAAGTGTCAGTCTATTTGCACCTTTGCAGGCAGGTGTTGGCCTTTGTTTCTTTGTCTTTGTTCGACCGCGGAAGATGAAGATGCCCGTTGGCCGCAGCCAACCAGGTAGACGGGGATGAGCTTTCGTTAGCCACCTTTTCTAGGCCCCTCTCCATACGGAGCAAGCAGTGCTCTCCTTAAAAAGGCTGCTTGGTCGTTCAGGATGCTGCGAACAAGACTGTCATATCCCGGGTCAGTCTCGGCGACCAAAGTCCTGAACCGCCTGCATGCAGGGTTGGGTCTGCGGCTTCCAGTGCATCTTTACACCTACCGTTTCGTCCCTCGCCTATCGCTACAGGGCTTTTTCGGAAGTTGGATGTGTCCTTCGAGCCTGTGCAATGGATTTTTCTGGTGGAGCGCAGCGTGCACAGAACTGGCCTCACCCTTTAAACCAAAGGTTCATCTGCCAGGGCCTAGCAAGCTTGGACGGTGGCAGCGAGGTCCTCAGGTCGTAGGTTTGCTTCGAGTTTCCTTCTCTTAGATGGTTGACCTTACAGGGTTAGACGAGCACCATCTGCCCGGGTTTGAAATCAGAGTTTTCCTTCTCTTAGGATGGTTGCCAAAAGGCTAGAGAGCCCATCCTGCCCTTTGACGCTCTTTGTCAGACCCTTCCGTTGTGACCTGTCTGGTATGGGAGGCCCTACCGCCGGCTGTTATGCCACCGCCAGCATAGCTCACTAATAATAATAATACAATTACAAAAAAAAATTAAGTGACACAAGAAATTCACACACAGGAACCGAATAAAATGGGCAGGCCAAGTGGACACGATAAATGAAAAAAACTCTGGGTGTGATAGGAGTAGGAGATAACAAATGAGGGGGCCCAAGAAAATGAAAAAGTGGGGACGGACTGAAGTGATCCAATACAACAGCCAGCATAGTGCTCTTGCTTGCTGTGTACTAATTTTGCTGTGTATCTAATAATAACAATATTAATAACATAAAATAAATAACATAATTAATAATAATTAATAATAAAAATAATTAATAATAACATAAAATAAAAAATAATTTAAAAAATTAATATTTATATGCTAATAATATAATATAATATTATATAATCTATGTATATAATAAAAGTCAATGTTTGCGGCGGGAAGTGTGGCGGGAGGTGCGGAGGAAGGGAGGAATATGTGGCAGCTTTTTGATTGGTCGCCAATGTGGGATTATTTGCATAAAGAACTCTCATTGGCCAGCCACAAAACTCCAACACTAAGGCACCAGACAGTTTTTCCGTTGGAAATGGAATGTTCATTTCCTAATAGGATTTCACTACAGAGAGAGGGTTTCCTGATGAACTGAGAGCATTACTAGCATTACAAGCTAGGCCCCAGATATCACTACAGAGAGAGGGTTTCCTGATGTACTGAGAGCACTACTAGCATTACAAGCTAGGCCCAAAAATAGACATACATCCTTCCAGCCAAAGGTAAAAACACCACTTTTCCCAACAGGCGTCAGCCTGAATTGACAGTAAGGCTTCCTAGGCCTCAGCCTGCATTGACAGTACGGCTTCCTAGGCCTCAGCCTAAATTGACAGTAAGGCTTCCTAGGCCTCAGCCTGCATTGACAGTACGGCTTCCTAGGCCTCAGCCTGCATTGACAGTACGGCTTCCTAGGCCTCAGCCTGCATTGACAGTACGGCTTCCTAGGCCTCAGCCTGCATTGACAGTAAGGCTTCCTAGGCCTCAGCCTGCATTGACAGTACGGCTTCCTAGGCCACAGCCTGAATTGACAGTAAGGCTTCCTAAGCCTCAGCCTGCATTGACAGTACGGCTTCCTAGGCCTCAGCCTGCATTGACAGTAAGGTTTCCTAGGCCTCAGCCTAAATTGACAGTATGACTTTCTAGGCCTCAGCCTAAATTGACAGTAAGGCTTCCTAGGCCTTGGCCTAAATTAACAGTAAGGCTCCCTAGGCCTCAGCCTGCATTGACAGTAAGGCTTCCTAGGCTTCAGCCTAAATTGACAGTACGGCTTCCTAGGCCTCAGCCTGAATTGACAGTAAGGCTTCCTAGGCCTCAGCCTTAATTGACAGTAAGGCTTCCTAGGCCTCAGCCTGCATTGACAGTAAGGCTTCCTAGGCCTCAGCCTGAATGGACAGTAAGGCTTCCTAGGCCTCAGCCTGCACTGACAGTAAGGCTTCCTAGGCCTCAGCCTGAATGGACATTAAGGCTTCCTAGGCCTCAGCCCATTTCAAATAACCCGGGCACCGCCGGGTACCAAAGCTAGTTTAATATATATTGCAGTTTCTCAAGTCGCTCCTGACATGGGGGGGGGGGGGGATCTGTGGGATGAGGGTTTTTGATGTGAGGAACATGAAATTTTTAAAAATAAATGAACACATCTGGATTTTCAACCAAGAGTCCTACTGTGTCTCCAATCAATCCAGCCCTACCTGTAGCTCGGCCTCCTCCTGCCTCAGCATATTCCGGAGGATCTGGGTGGCGTGCTTCTGAAATTTGGGGTCCTAAGGTTTGGAAACACAAACAAGGTGAGACGGTTTGAGCTCTGACTACCAGGACTATACGCTGCTTCTGCTTTTACCTCCCAGTCCTGCACCCATAGAGTCATAGAGTTGGAAGAGACCTCATGGGCCATCCAGTCCAACCCCATTCTGCCAAGAAGCAGGAAAATTGCATTGTAACCACCCCCGACAGATGGCCATTCAGCCTCTGTTTCAAAGCCTCCAAAGAAGGAGCCTGCAACACACTCCGGGGCAGAGAGTTCCACTGCTGAACGGCTCTCACAGTCAGGAAGTTCTTCCTTATGTTCAGGTGGAATCTCCTTTCTTGTAGTTTGAATCCACAATAATAATAATAATAATAATGGAAGTATAAAAATAATAATTGTTCCATTGCATCCTAGTCTCCAGGGCAGCAGAAAACAAGCTTGCTCCCTCCTCCCTATGACTTCCTCTCACATACTTATACATGGCTATCATGTCTCCTCTCAGCCTTCTCTTCTTCAGGCTAAACATGCCCAGCTCTTTAAGCCGCTCCTCATAGGGATTGTTCCCCAGACCTTTTGATCATTTTAGTCACACAGGTCTGCCGCCATTGCCGCCTCTTCCTCATCCCCCGCTGCTCTCGGGGCCCTGTGCCCTCTTCGCCGGGGATGGCGGAGCCCAGCGGCGGCGCCTTGTCCTTGTCTTCCTCTTCGTCCAGCGCTACGAGCCTCGGGGGAGGCGGTGGAGGCGGGCCTGGCCCTGGCGCCGCGGACCCGGCCTCGCTGTCCCCAGGGGATGCCCAGCTCATCGCCCTCATTGTCAGGCAGCTCAAGAGCCGCTGCCTCTTTGATGCCTTTTGGAGGGACTGCCTCGCCGACACCGATGTCCGCCTTGGCCCCGCCTTGGCCTTCCTCCCCCTTCCTTCCTTCCTTCCTTCCTTCCTTCCTTCCTTCCTTCCTTCCTTCCTTCCTTCCTTCCTTCCTTCCTTCCTTCCTCTTCCTTACTTTTTCCTCTTTTTCTTTCATTCTTTTTCCTCCCTCCCTTCCTACCTTCTTTCCTCCCTCCATCTTCGTTCCTTCCTTCCTCTTCCATTCTTTCCTTCTCTCCTTCCTTTTCCCTTCGTCTTCCTTCCTTCCTTTCTCCGCTTCACCCTTTCCTTCTCCTTCTCCCTTTCCCTTTTCCTCCCTCTCTCCCCTTCCTTCTTTCCTCCATTCTCCCTCCCTCCCTCTTCCTTCCTTTCTTTTCATTTCCCTCTCTCTCGCCTTCTTTCTTTTCTTCTTTTCCCTTCATTATTTTACTTTTTCCTCCCTCCCTTTCCTTTCTTTTCCCCACCCTTTCCTTTCCTCCCTTCCCATTTCCTTCTTTCTTTTCCCCTCGTCTCTCTCCTGCTTTTCTTTTCTTCCTTTTCCATAGTTCGTTTGTCAGCGGCGCCTTGTCCAATGCGGGATAGCGCAATGGACAAAGACGCGGCTGCCATCTTGGAAGAGGATCGAGCGATCGGAGGCGCGGCCGCCATTTTGGTTCTCCTTGTTCCATGTTGTTTCTGTAGCTCCATGTTGTTCCCTGTTGTTTCTGAGCTGTTGGAGTTCCCGCCGAAAAAGGACAAGAGGGGTGGGGTTCCGGGGTTATCTGTTCAAGGATTGGCTCTTCGCCAGGGGAGGGGCTCGGGAGTTTTGAGCAGGGATTTTGGAGGGAAGGCTTCAGTACGGTTTTTTACTGCCTTGGATTAAGGACTCATAAAGCATTTCCTCAATACCCGAGTGAGTGTGATTATTGAGCGGCCTACCAACGCTCACACAAAAACCGTACTCAAACCTGAATCGCAGTCGTGAGCCGATCCGACCGCGAACCCCCCTGAGATGTCTAGTGGAAGGGAAGAAGACCTCCAGGAGCCCCGAGTGGAACCGCGCTGGCGGGGATCCGAAGAGGTGGAAGATGGGATCATCGGTGAGGCGGCTGGAGGCCCGGAGGGGGAAAGGCCTGTGATTGTCTCCAGAGCAGGCGACCAGGAGGCCGCGATTCCTCCCCTCCTGTGGGACGAGAAGGTGACGCGGCGGAAGAAGGGGAGCCCCAGGCCCGAGGAGGGAGTCGGTCAGGCCCCAGTGGAAGGCACGAGTCGGGGCGAGCGGATGGAGGAGATGATGGGAGAGATGGCCAGAGCCATAGCCGACATCCGCCAGCAGATGGGAATGATGCAGAGGCGGATGGACACATGGGGACCCCCGCCGGAGGAAGATCGAGGCACGGAGGGGCGTTCAAGCTATGCGGCCCGGAGGGCAGAGAGACCGCCGTCCGGCAGGGCCGCCTTCGGAGGGGCCGGCGCCGATTTCACCCCGCCAGGGGGACCTCCACCTTCAACCTGGGCCCAAGCGACCGGACCCTGGAAGGAAGCGGCCATCGGAGAGACTTAAAAGTCAAGTTCGACGGAGACCCAAGCCACCTTTCCTTTTTTGTCACCAATGTCCGCAATTTTATGGAAGACTATGGAGACTCGTTCCCCTCCGAGGCGGCCCAAGTGAGGGCCGTGGGAAGCAACCTGAAAAACGCTGCGGCCGACTGGTTGGTTCAGATGACCGAGACCGATGCCCCGGAGCTTAGGGGTCTTGAGGCCTTCCTGAGGGCGCTGCAGCAGCGGTTTAGAGACCCGCACGCGGAAGCAAAAGCTAAAGCAGAATTGAAGCGGATCTACCAGGGGTCGAGGGCGGTATCCGAGTACGCTCTGGCGTTCAAGGCCCTTGCCGGAAAAATCCGCGATTGGTCAGAGGCGACCAAATTAGACTATTTTAAAGCAGGACTGAGGAGAGAGACCCTGGATTGGGCTCTGAACCGCAGAAACCCGGACACCCTGGAGGGATGGATTGACCTGGCCGGCCAAGTGGAGTGCGATCGGGAGGCGGCACCCAGGAGGGCCCGAGACGCCCCGCGAGCACGCGACCCGGCCCCCATCATGCGAACGGGGCTGGCCCGGAGGTCGCCGACCCGGCGGAGGTCGCCAAGTCGAGACGCAAACAGACCGCGGAGGGGCGCTTGCTTCACCTGCGGCCGAGAGGAGCATCGGGCGGTCGAATGCCCGAGGAGGCCGCCCGCCGCGAAGGGGGAGAAGGGTCCGGACCCGACCCCCGGGACACCGAAGACGACCAAGGCCAAGGGAGCATTACCAGCATTACAAGCTAGGCCCCAGATTTCACTACAGAGAGAGGGTTTGCTGATGTACTGAGAGCATTACCAGCATTACAAGCTAGGCCCCAGATTTCACTACAGAGAGAGGGTTTCCTGATGTACTGAGAGCACTACTAGCATTACAAGCTAGGCCCAAAAATAGACATACATCCTTCCAGCCAAAGGAAAAAACACCACTTTTCCCAACAGGCGTCAGCCTGAATTGACAGTAAGGCTTCCTAGGCCTCAGCCTGCATTGACAGTACGGCTTCCTAGGCCTCAGCCTGCATTGACAGTACGGCTTCCTAGGCCTCAGCCTGCATTGACAGTAAGGCTTCCTAGGCCTCAGCCTAAATTGACAGTATGACTTTCTAGGCCTCAGCCTAAATTGACAGTAAGGCTTCCTAGGCCTTGGCCTAAATTAACAGTAAGGCTCCCTAGGCCTCAGCCTGCATTGACAGTAAGGTTTCCTAGGCCTCAGCCTAAATTGACAGTATGACTTTCTAGGCCTCAGCCTAAATTGACAGTAAGGCTTCCTAGGCCTTGGCCTAAATTAACAGTAAGGCTCCCTAGGCCTCAGCCTGCATTGACAGTAAGGTTTCCTAGGCCTCAGCCTAAATTGACAGTATGACTTTCTAGGCCTCAGCCTAAATTGACAGTAAGGCTTCCTAGGCCTTGGCCTAAATTAACAGTAAGGCTCCCTAGGCCTCAGCCTGCATTGACAGTAAGGCTTCCTAGGCTTCAGCCTAAATTGACAGTACGGCTTCCTAGGCCTCAGCCTAAATTGACAGTAAGGCTTCCTAGGCCTCAGCCTGCATTGACAGTAAGGCTTCCTAGGCCTCAGCCTGCATTGACAGTAAGGCTTCCTAGGCTTCAGCCTAAATTGACAGTACGGCTTCCTAGGCCTCAGCCTGAATTGACAGTAAGGCTTCCTAAGCCTCAGCCTGCATTGACAGTACGGCTTCCTAGGCCTCAGCCTCAATTGGCAGTAAGGCTTCCTAGGCCTCAGCCTGCACTGACAGTAAGGCTTCCTAGGCCTCAGCCTGAATGGACATTAAGGCTTCCTAGGCCTCAGCCCATTTCAAATAACCCGGGCACCGCCGGGTACCAAAGCTAGTTTAATATATATTGCAGTTTCTCAAGTCGCTCCTGACATGGGGGGGGGGGGGGATCTGTGGGATGAGGGTTTTTGATGTGAGGAACATGAAATTTTTAAAAATAAAGGAACACATCTGGATTTTCAACCAAGAGTCCTACTGTGTCTCCAATCAATCCAGCCCTACCTGTAGCTCGGCCTCCTCCTGCCTCAGCATATTCCGGAGGATCTGGGTGGCGTGCTTCTGAAATTTGGGGTCCTAAGGTTTGGAAACACAAACAAGGTGAGACGGTTTGAGCTCTGACTACCAGGACTATACGCTGCTTCTGCTTTTACCTCCCAGTCCTGCACCCATAGAGTCATAGAGTTGGAAGAGACCTCATGGGCCATCCAGTCCAACCCCATTCTGCCAAGAAGCAGGAAAATTGCATTGTAACCACCCCCGACAGATGGCCATTCAGCCTCTGTTTCAAAGCCTCCAAAGGAGCCTGCAGCACACTCCGGGGCAGAGAGTTCCACTGCTGAACGGCTCTCACAGTCAGGGTTCTTCCTTATGTTCAGGTGGAATCTCCTTTCTTGTAGTTTGAATCCATAATAATAATAATAATAATAATGGAAGTATAATAATAATAATTGTTCCATTGCATCCTAGTCTCCAGGGCAGCAGAAAACAAGCTTGCTCCCTCCTCCCTATGACTTCCTCTCACATACTTATACATGGCTATCATGTCTCCTCTCAGCCTTCTCTTCTTCAGGCTAAACATGCCCAGCTCTTTAAGCCGCTCCTCATAGGGATTGTTCCCCAGACCTTTTGATCATTTTAGTCACACAGGTCTGCCGCCATTGCCGCCTCTTCCTCATCCCCCGCTGCTCTCGGGGCCCTGTGCCCTCTTCGCCGGGGATGGCGGAGCCCAGCGGCGGCGCCTCGTCCTTGTCTTCCTCTTCGTCCAGCGCTACGAGCCTCGGGGGAGGCGGTGGAGGCGGGCCTGGCCCTGGCGCCGCGGACCCGGCCTCGCTGTCCCCAGGGGATGCCCAGCTCATCGCCCTCATTGTCAGGCAGCTCAAGAGCCGCTGCGTCTTTGATGCCTTTTGGAGGGACTGCCTCGCTGACACCAATGTCCGCCTTGGCCCCGCCTTGGCCCTCCTCCCCCCCTTCCTTCCTTCCTTCCTTCCTTCCTTCCTCTTCCTTACTTTTTCCTCTTTTTCTTTCATTCTTTTTCCTCCCTCCCTTCCTACCTTCTTTCCTCCCTCCATCTTCGTTCCTTCCTTCCTCTTCCATTCTTTCCTTCTCTCCTTCCTTTTCCCTTCGTCTTCCTTCCTTCCTTTCTCCGCTTCACCCTTTCCTTCTCCTTCTCTCTTTCCCTTTTCCTCCCTCTCTCCCCTTCCTTCTTTCCTCCATTCTCCCTCCCTCCCTCTTCTTTCCTTTCTTTTCACTTCCCTCTCTCTCGCCTTCTTTCTTTTCTTCTTTTCCATTCATTATTTTACTTTTTCCTCACTCCCTTTCCTTTCTTTTCCCCACCCTTTCCTTTCCTCCCTTCCCATTTCCTTCTTTCTTTTCCCCTCGTCTCTCTCCTGCTTTTCTTTTCTTCCTTTTCCATAGTTCGTTCTTCTTTTCTTTCTTCCTCTCCCCCTCCCTCCTTTATTTCCTCTTTCTTTCTTTCTTTCTTTCTTTCCCCCTTGCTTCCTTTCGTCTTCTCTTCCTTCCCAGAGTCCTGAGCATGCCTTTTGCAGAGCCAGGTCTGAAGTGTCCCGTCATTCTGCCGGGGGAATCCTTTTCTCATCGTATGTACGTATAGACTCACACTTAGTTTAATGCAGTCTTAAAATGTATTATATATATTCTATGGCTCTCACTGAAATACATTTCCAAATATTTTGCTTTTATGGCTCTCTCAGTCAAAAAGGTTCCCGACCCCTGTACTATAACACTATACTGTAATATTATTAGTAATATTACATGTAATATAAAATATATAATTACAATATCATATTATTAGTAGTATTATATTGTATTACATTATAATATTATCAATATTATATGTACATACAATATATTATATCTTATATATATAAAGGAAGACCCGTCATCGAACGACCGTCCTAGGCAGAGAAACCTTACAAGGCAGAGACCCCAAACTTGCCAACAAAAATAGGCCTCAGGCAAGGAAGGTTTTTAGCAAAGAAACTCCCCACCCCCAAACCTAGAAGGCCCCCAAAACAACAATAAAAAACTACATTTCCCAACGTCCTCTGCAGCCACCAGCGAATCCCATTGGCCAACATCGGCCCACACAAAATGCCGGGAGGCTGAGTTCCCATAGTAACGGTGGGCGGAGACAGCCAAGGCTAGATTAGAATGCTGAGTGATTTGAGTTTAGTCAGTTGGTGTTTGTGGGTTAAACTGCCAAGGCCAAGCTCTAGGAAGGAGCAGGTTCCCACACTCGAGAAACACAATCCAAAAGACCAAGCCAACACAAAATATCACACAACGCCAATATGCAGAAGATACACAACTATGTGCACAGAGCACATACATACCACTCACAGGACAAAAGACACCCACAACAAAAGACACCCACTTTACAAACACCACACCCACAACATGACAGCCACACAACTCGTGGTGCCTACCTCTACAGACCCACAACACAACACACACACAACACACACAACGCATACATACCTCCTCTCGGCATTACTGCGGAACGAAGATTCAGGAAGGATTCCACAGCTCTGCAGCTGTTGCAAGTCTCCTTGGGTGATGCAGGATGTGAGGCGCTGCCTCCCAGAGGCTGCTTCTGAATGGGCGACAAGGGCAGCGTCACCGTCAGCAAACGTGCCCTGCCCAGCGCAGTCACAGCATGGCTCAATGCTGGTGATCCCTAGATAGTTTAGAGTCTTGAGGTGTTGGCGAGCCCTCAGACAGTATGATAGCTGTTAAGGTGCTTGTTGAACAAGCACTATACCATCAGTCTTAGGCCTCGATGCTTTCCCGAATATATACACAGATGTGCCGCTCTTCTTCTTGTAGGTCTGCCTGACTTCCAGCCCTGCAGCTTGGAGCATCATGCTGAAGAAGATTGTAAATAGGGTTGGTGCAAGAACACAATCATGCTTAGGGTTTCACCTTGTTTCCATTAGTTATGAGAAAGGCTCCGAGAGAGCATCGCCATATCTGACTTGACCGTGCTGGCCCTCATGTAACAGGACAATCATTTTGAGGAACTTGGGGGACATCCTAGACGTTCCAGGATCTGCCACAGACCTTTTTCCTGCTCACAGTGTCCGAGAGGCTTTGGTGAGGTCGACAAATGTTACATAGAGTCCTTTGTTCTGCTCTCTACATTTCTCTTGCAGTTGTCTAAGGGCAAAAACCATATCTGTGGTGCTCCTATTTGCTCTGAAGCCGCATCTTCTGCAATAGCCGGAACTAATCTGTTCAGGAGTATCCTTGCAAGGATTTTTCCAGCAATGGAGAGCAGTGTTATACCTCGATAGTTTGAGCAATCGGATTTTGTTCCCTTTTTCTTATACAGGGTGATGATAACTGCATCTCGGAGATCTGATGGCAGTTCACCTAATAAAAATAATAATAGAGTAAAATAATGTAAATGTAACTATAACAATAGTAAATAGGGAAAATAATAAATGTAATAATAAATAGAGTAAAATAATAAATGTAAAAAATAGAGTAAAACAATGTTAATGTAATAATAGAGTAAATAAAAATAATAAAAATAATAAAAGAGTAAAATAATGTAAATGTAATAATAGAGTAAATAAATGTAATAAAAATAATAAATAGGGAAAATAATAAATGTAATAATAAATAGAGTAAAATAATAAATGTAAAAAATAGAGTAAAACAGTGTTAATGTAATAATAGAGTAAATAAAAATAATAATAGAGTAAAATAATGTAAATGTAATAATAGAGTAAAATAATGCAAATATAACTATAACAATAATAAATAGGGAAAAACAATAAATGTAAAAATAGAGTAAAATAATGTAAGTGTAATAATAGAGGAAATAAATAGAATAAAAATAATAATAGAGTAAAATAATGTAAATGTAATAATAAATAGAGTAAATAAATGTAATAAAAATAATAATAGTAAAATAATGTAAATGCAATAATAAATAGAGTAAATAAATGTAATAAAAAGAATAAGAGTAAAATAATGTAAATGTAATAATAGAGTGAATAAAAATATAAAAATAATAATAGTAACATAATGTAAATGTAATAATAAGTTGAGTAAATAAAAGTAATAAAAATAATAATAGAGTAAAATAATGTAAATGTAATGAAGCAGAACCGGGAGTTCTAGAACTCCAAGTACCAAATTAATCTTACCAACGCTGCCCGAACGTGCGGATACTTAGAGGAGGGAAACTCGTGACAACTGTGAAGTAGGATGTAAAACAATAAGGTTTATTATCTTTCACCAGCTGGTGGGTATTTGCCAACAGAACACAGCTGTAGATAGGGGCAAAAGACCCAGTCACACTTCATACAAAGACATTTATACTCGTAATGGAGTCCATCTAGTTAAACCCACCCCTTCTTCATGGTTAAAACAATCATAATTGGCTGGTGATTACTGTTGTTACATGACACTTCATTAATCCAATAAACACTATATAAATCATTTGCATCATGTCTCTGTCATCACTAAATATGAGAACAATAGCTTTCTGTAAACATTCTTTCTCACAGTGCAAGCTATCAATTTTAGCCTCTCTCTGTTCTCTTCTTGCAACTTTAGTCCGGGCTTCCTGCCAGCAGTGAAGATAGGACTTTTGCCATGCGCACTGGTGTTTTCCATTCACATTAAGAATCCCATTAACTTTCAGAGCTCAAACTGCACTGTATTCCCACTCATCTAGCATATATAGTATAACTTGGCACAGAGTGGATTAGAATGTATATAATCAGGGTGTTAGTCTTCTATAACATGTGCCTTACTGATTCCAGGCACCAAAACCCTCTTTTTCAGAGTTGACACGCATGTAGCATCACTTTCTGACTGTACTTTTTATGCTCGGAAAAGTACCAAACCTGCTTCAGTAACTATAACAATAGTAAATAGGGAAAATAATAAATGTAATAATAAATAGAGTAAAATAATAAATGTAAAAAATAGAGTAAAACAATGTTAATGTAATAATAGAGTAAATAAAAATAATAAAAATAATAAATAGGGAAAATAATGTAAATGTAATAATAGAGTAAATAAATGTAATAAAAATAATAAATAGGGAAAATAATAAATGTAATAATAAATAGAGTAAAATAATAAATGTAAAAAATAGAGTAAAACAGTGTTAATGTAATAATAAAGTAAATAAAAATAATAATAGAGTAAAATAATGTAAATGTAATAATAGAGTAAAATAATGCAAATATAACTATAACAATAATAAATAGGGAAAAACAATAAATGTAAAAATAGAGTAAAATAATGTAAGTGTAATAATAGAGGAAATAAATAGAATAAAAATAATAATAGAGTAAAATAATGTAAATGTAATAATAAATAGAGTAAATAAATGTAATAAAAATAATAATAGTAAAATAATGTAAATGCAATAATAGAGTAAATAAATGTAATAAAAATAATGTCAGCGGCGCCCTGTCCAATGCGGGATAGCGCAATGGACAAAAAGACGACCGCCATCTTGGAAGAGGATCGAGCGATCGGAGGCACGGTCGCCATTTTGGTTTCCCTTGTTCCATGTTGTTTCTGTAGATAACTGTTGTTGGATAACTGTGGGCTGAGCTGTTGGAGTTCCCGCCGAAGAAGGACAAGAGGGGTGGGGCTCCGGGGTTATCTGTTCAAGGATTGGCTCTTCGCCAGAGGGGGGAGGGGCTCGGGGGGGTTTTGAGCAGGGATTTTAGAGGGAAGGCCTCAGTACGGTTTTTATTGCTGTGGATTAAGGACCCATAAAGCATTTCCTCAATACCCGAGTGAGTGTGGTTATTTGGGCGGCCTACCAACGCTGACACAAAAACCGTACTCACAACCTGAATCGCCGTCGTGAGCTGATCCGACTGCGACCCCCCCCTGAGATGTATAGCGGAAGGAAGAAGACCCCAGGAACCCGCGTGGGGCCTCGCCGGCTGGGATCCGAGGAGGTGAAAGATGGGATCCTCGGTGAGGTGGCTGGAGGCCTGGAGGGGGAGAGGCCTGTAATCGTCTCCGGAGCAGGCGACCAGGAGGCTGCGATTCCTTCCCTCCTGTGGGACGAGAAGGTGACGTGGCGGAGGAAGGGGGCCCCAGGGCCGAGAGGGAGCCGGTCAGGCCCCAGTGGAAGGCACGAGTCGGGGCGAGCGGATGGAGGAGATGATGGGAGAGATGGCCAGAGCCATAGCCGACATCCGCCAGCAGATGGGAATGATGCAGAGGCGGATGGATGCATGGGGACCCCACCGGAGGAAGATCGAGGTACGGAGGGGCGTTCAAGCGTGCGACCCGAAGGGCAGAGAGACCGCTGTCCGGCAGGGTCGCCTTCGGAGGGCCGGTGCCGACATCACCCCCACCCGGGAGCTTCCACCTTTAACCTGGGCCCAAGCGGCCCGAACCCTGGAGGAAGCGGCCATCGGAGAGACTTAAAGGTCAAGTTCGATGGAGACCCAAGCCACCTTTCTTTTTTGTCACCAATGTCCGTAATTTTATGGAAGACTACGGAGACTCGTTCCCTCCGAGGCGGCCCAAGTGAGAGCCGTGGGAAGCAACCTGAAAAGCGCTGCAGCCGACTGGTTGGTCCAGATGACCGAGACCGATGCCCCGGAGCTTAGGGTCTTGAGGCCTTCCTGAAGGCGCTGCAGCAGCGGTTCAGAGACCGCACGCGGAGCGAAAGCAAAGCAGCAGAGTGAGCGGATCTACCAGGGGTCGAGGCGGTATCCGAGTACGCCCTGGCGTTCAAGGCCCTTGCCGGAAAAATCCGTGACTGGTCAGAGGCGACCAAATTAGACTATTTTAAAGCAGGGCTGAGGAGAGAGACCCTAGATTGGGCCCTGAACCGCAGAAACCCGGACACCCTGGAGGGATGGATTGACCTGGCCGGCCAAGTGGAGTGCGATCGGAGACGGCACCCAGGAGGCACCGAGGCGCGCCGCGAACACGCGACCCGGCCCCAACCATACGAACGGGGCTGGCTGGAGGTCGCCAACCCGGCGGCCAAGTCGAGACGCAAAAAGACCGCGGAGGCGCTTGCTTCGCTGCGGCCGAGAGGGCACCGGGCGGTCGAATGCCGAGGAGGCCGCCCGCCGCAAAGGGGAGAAGGGTCCGGACCCGACCCCGGGACACGAAGACGACCAAGGCCAAGGGAGCGGCGGCTAGAGAGTTGGCCCGGCGCCAGCCAACCCGAGGTGGAGGAGATTACGGGAGAGGCGCGGAGGAGAGCGGATCAGAAGGGTCGGCGGAAAGCAGAGCCCGATCTGCCGTGGCGCCCGGCGGCAGATCTCACCTTCCCAGGGCGGTGAGTCGGAGCCTCCCAGTGGAGGAATCCTCACGTTTAAAGTAGCCGTGCGCGCCCTGCCACCGGCCAAGAGACCGAGGCTAACGCCATGCTAGACTGTGGGTGCACCCGATGCTTAATGTCCCCTGGCTTAGCAGCCCAGCTAGGGGTGACCCCGGGAGCTAGTGGCCCCGATCCTGTTCGCACAGCTGGATGGGTCCTTCGCCAATGGGCGCCAGCCACTAAAAAGACCGGGAGTTAGAGGTGCGGATAGGGGCCCACAGAGAGCGCATCGATTTTGTGATCTCGAGATGGCCAACCAACCCTTAATTTTAGGCAGCCCCTGGCTGAAACCCACAACCCAAGGATCAACTGGAAGACAGGGAGGTGCGCTTCAGAGATGGGCAGGTTCAGGCTAAGATAGAATACCCAGGAGAAGGAGGGGAGTCCTAATACGGCAGGAGCTGGGCTCGCCCAAGTGGCAGGAGTACCGCAGGAGTATTGGGAGCTGGCTGAGGTGTTCAGCGAGAAGGAATGCGACGAACTGCCACCCTCCGCGCCATGAACTGTGCCATTAAGATAGAAGAGGGGGCGACACTCCCCAAACCCAAGATGTATGCAATGTCGGAGCCGGAGAAAGGGCGCTGAGGGAGTTCATAGACAAAAACCTGGCCAGGGGCTTTATTAGACACTCAGATAGCCCACTGGCGGCCTCGTGCTCTTCCGCCCCCAAGGCGGATGGGAGTCTCCGGCTCTGTGTGGACTACCGAGGGATAAACGCCATCAGCTCGGCGAATCCGTTGCCCCTCCCCTTGATGTCCGAGATCCTGGCCCAGCTGGGAAGGCCAGGCTGTTCACTAAGCTAGACATTCGAGAGGCATTCTATAGAATCCGGGTCAAGCCAGTGGACTGCTGGAAGACGGCTTTCAACTGTCACTTGGGCCATTTCGAGTTTTAGTCACCCCTTTCGGCCTAAAGGGGGCGCCAAAAATCTTTCAACAGTTGATCAACGAGGCCCTCAGAGACCTGTTGTACAAGGGGTCATCGTGTACCTGGACGACGTCCTGATCTACACAGAGACCCGTACAGAGCACGTGGCGTTGACCGGGAAGTCCTGAGGAGGCTGAAAGACAATCGGCTATACGCCAAGTTGTCCAAATGCGAGTTCCATCAGACCGAGTTGAACTACTTGGGATATCGCATCTTCACACGAGGCATCGCGATGGACCCGGCGAAGGTGCGAGACGTCCTGGAATGGGAAGCCCCCCGCGGAGACAGCTGCAGGGGTTCCTGGGATTCGCGAACTTCTACCGGCAATTCATCCCAAATTTTGCAGAGACTACCTTAGCGCTAACAGACCTGCTTAAAACTAAGGGGTTGGGAGAAACCAGGAAGACCAAAACCCCTAGCGCCAAACTTCAATGGACACCACAGTGTCAAGAGGCGTTCGTGAACCTCAAGCGGCAATTCACCAGCCAGCCCTGTTGATTCACCCGGTGATGAGCAGGCCCTTCACAGTGCAGTGTGACGCGTCCGAGGCGGCATACGGAGCAGTCCTCCTCCAGCCGGATGAAGAAGGCCACTTGAGGCCATGCGCTTATCTCTCCAAGAAGTTCACCCAAATGGAAAAAAGATGGCACGTGTGGGAGAAGGAGTCGTTTGCCATACGGGCGGCTCTGGCCCATTGGAGGCACTTCCTGGAGGGAACGCCGGTCCCTTTCGAAGTTTGGACAGATCATAAGAACCTGCAGGCCCTGCAGACCCCCCAGAGACTGAACGCTAAGCAGCTGAGATGGGCCCAGTTCTTTAGCAGATTCAATTTTAAGTTAAGATACATCCCGGGCCCGAAAAATGTCGTAGCGGACTCTCTCGCGCATGCCTGATGCGGACTACTCGGCCCCAGGAGAGATGGGAACCGTATTCTCTAACCCACAACTGGGTTTGGTCGCCGCCACCCGGGCAGCAGTCAAGGCAAAGCCCACCGCCGGAGAGCTGGCAAGGCCTCTCCTGGACCAGATCAAGACAGCGTCTCGCACAGACGAATGGCTGGTCCGGCACCCGGAAGGCCTGGAAGAGAATGACGGCATTTGGAGCCAGGAACCAAGGTTTCGTCCCCGAGGCCCTGAGGGCACAGGTCCTAGAAATAGGGCACGGCACGCTCATGGCAGGACACTTCGGGCTCTCAAAGACGCTGAAGCTACTCGCCCGGCAGTTCTGGTGGCCGATGATGAGGGACGCAAAACAATACATCGCCGAGTGTGGCGTGTGCGCCAGGAATAAAACGAAGGTGGGACGCCCCACGGGCCTATTGCAGCAAGTAGCTGACCCTGCAGAACCATGGAGAGAAATAGCCATGGATTTCGTAGTGGACCTCCCGGAGAGCGGGGGGTTCACCACCATCTGGACAATAGTGGACCTGTTCTCCAAGCAGGCCCACTTTGTGCCGTTGCGACGACTGCCAACGGCACCGGAGCTGGCCAAACTCTTTATACATCATGTATTTCGCCTGCATGGTAGCCCTCGTCGGGTCATAAGTGACCGCGGCCCGCAGTTCGCTGCGAGAAATTTTGGAAGCGTTCCTGGCCGCCCTGGGGACAACGGGCGTTGAGTACGGCATTCTATCCCGAGACAGACGGAGCGACGAAAGAGTTCAGAGGACGCTCCAGCAGTACTTGAGGTGCTTCTCCACGTATCAGCAGGACCAGTGGGCCAACCTGTTGGATGTGGCAGAATACTGCTATAATAACACCGACCACGCGTCCACGGGGGTGTCCCCGAGTCCTGGGGCGCTCGGGTTGCCGCAGCCTGGCCAGAGATCCAAAGGACGCTGAGGAAGGCCAGAGAAGACTACAAAATGCATGCAGATAAAAAGAGAGGGCCACAGCCAACCTATGTGGCAGGAGACATGGTATATCTCTCCACCAAGCACCTGCAATCGACCCAGCCCTCCCGCAAGTTTGCGGACAAGTTTGTTGGCCCTCTACGGGTGACTGAAGTGGTCAACCCGGTCACCCTTAGGCTAGACCTTCCCCACATGTGGCGCAAGGTGCACCCGGTGTTCCACGTTAGCCTGCTTAAAAAGGCAGTAACCCACCGCAAGTGGTCTCCACAGGGGAGCGCCCCAGTCCCGATCATGATCGGGGAACATACCCACTTTGAGCTTAAGGATATTTTAGACTCTAAAAGGCTTAGGGGCAAACTTCAATACTTTGTACAGTGGCTTTCCAAAGACTTGCAGCCGGAGTGGGTGTTAGCCGAACATGTCAAGGCCCCAGATTAGTCAAAAGGTTTCACAGGGCCTTCCCGGACAAGCCAGGGCCCTGAAAATGCTTTGCTTCTTTTTCCCTCAGGTCGGTGGACTCCTTCGGGAGGGGCGCTATGTCAGCGGCGCCCTGTCCAATGCGGGATAAGCGCAATGGACAAAGACGTGGCCGCCATCTTGGAAGAGGATCGAGCGATCGGAGGCACGGTCGCCATTTTGGTTTCCCTTGTTCCATGTTGTTTCTGTAGATAACTGTTGTTGGATAACTGTGGGCTGAGCTGTTGGAGTTCCCGCCCGAAGAAGGACAAGAGGGTGGGGCTCGGGGTTATCTGTTCAAGGATTGGCTCTTCGCCAGAGGGGAGGGCTCGGGAGTTTTGAGCAGGGATTTTGGAGGGAAGGCCTCAGTACGGTTTTATTGCTGTGGATTAAGGACCCATAAAGCATTTCCTCAATACCCAGTGAGTGTGGTTATTTGGGCGGCCTACCAACGCTGACTCACAAACCGTCGTCTCAACCTGGCTCGCCGTCGTGGGCTGATCCGACTGCGACCCCCCCCCCCGGAGATGTATAGCGGAAGGGAAGAAGACCCCCAGGAACCCCGCGTGGGGCCTCGCCGGCTGGGATCCGAGGAGGTGAAAGATGGGATCCTCGGTGAGGTGGCTGGAGGCCTGGAGGGGGAGGCCTGTAATCGTCTCGGGCAGGCGACCAGGAGGCATGATTCCTTCCCTCCTGTGGGACGAGAAGGTGACGTGGCGGAGGAGGGAGCCCCAGGGCCGAGGAGGGGAGCGGTCAGGCCCCAGTGGAAGGCACGAGTCGGGCGGCGGATGGAGGAGATGATGGGAGAGATGGCCAGAGCCATAGCCGACATCCGCCAGCAGATGGGAATGATGCAGGCGGATGGATGCATAGGGACCCCACCGGAGGAAGATCGAGTACGGACGGGGGCGTTCAAGCGTGCGACCCGAAGGGCAGAGAGACCGCTGTCCGGCAGGAGTCGCCTTCGGAGGGCCGGTGCCGACATCACCCCCACCCGGGGCTTCCACCTTTTAACCTGGGCCCAGCGGCCCGAACCCTGGAGAAGCGGCCATCGGAGACAAAGGTCAAGTTCGATGGAGACCCAAGCCACCTTTCTTTTTGTCACCAATGTCCGTAATTTTATGGAAGACTACGGAGACTCGTTCCCTCCGAGGCGGCCCAAGTGAGGCCGTGGGAAGCAACCTGAAAAGCGCTGCAGCCGACTGGTTGGTCAGATGACCGAGACCCGATGCCCGGGGCTTAGGGGTCTTGAGGCCTTCCTGAAGCGCTGCAGCAGCGGTTCAGAGACCACTTGGCAGCAGGCAGCAAAGGCAGGGTGAAGCGGCGGATCTACCAGGGTCGGCGGTATCCAGTACGCCCTGGCGTTCAAGGCCCTTGCCGGGAAAAATCCGTGACTGGTCAGGCGGCCAAATTAGACTATTTTAAAGCAGGGCTGAGGAGAGAGACCCTAGGTGGGCCCTGAACCGCAGAAACCCGGACACCCTGGAGGGATGGATTGACCTGGCCGGCCAAGTGGAGTGCGATCGAGAGCGGCACCCAGGAGGCACCGAGGCGCGCGCGCACGCGACCCGGCCCCAACCATGAGCGGGGCTGGCGGAGGGTCGCCAACCGGCGGAGGTCGCCAGAGTCGAGACGCAAATAGACCGCGGAGCGCTTGCTTGCCGCTGCGGCCGAGAGGGGCACCAGGCGGTCGAATGCCGAGGAGGCCGCCCGCGCAAGGGGAGAAGGGTCGGACCCGACCCCGGGACACGAAGGCGACCAAGGCCAAGGGAGGCGGCGGCTAGAGTTGGCCGGCGCCAGCCAACCCAGTGGAGAGATTACAGGGAGGCGGGGGGAGGCGGATCAGAAGGGTCGGCGGAGCAGGCCCGATCTGCGTGGCGCCCGGCAGATCTCACCTTCCCAGGCGGTGAGTCGGGCCTCCCAGTGGAGGAATCCTCACGTTTAAAGTAGCCGATCGCGCCCTGCCACCCGGCCAGAGACCGAGGCTAACGCCATGCTAGACTGGGGG